>VDFB02134758.1:0-29292 GCA_007258455.2 Sequoia sempervirens | reverse complement strand
AATTTTCTATAAATTGGTGAGTATATAGTTTTATGTGTACTCTAAAATAATCCAAGGTTGTAAAGTGAAAGAGGGTGGTTTGGGGCTGATCCTTTAATGCCCTAGGTCTGAAAATTGTGAAAATCTATAAAAGACAGAGTACATAAGGGTTGTAATGAGTTTTTTCAATGGTATTCAAGTCCTTCAAGAGATATATTGTTTTAAAAGGATACTAGGGTGTATATAAGTCCTTTTCTAGATTTGGTTTGGTGTCTTATCAAGTTGGAGTCCATTGTTTACTAACTTCCCTGTTCTGGCATAACATTAAGAACAATCAACAATTCTATGTTGGATGATGCAAAGAATGTTCTTCTTGGGTGGCATTAAGTTAGAAGGTTATAAATTTTTTTTTGAAGTCTCTCAAATTAGGATTTGATGATTTAAATTGTTCTTGTGTTCTTTTAAATACTCGTCTTGCATGGTAGTGTGATGATAGTCAACCTTTTGGGACCTAAAATGAATGGCTTGGGGTGGGTGTTTAATAAAATGTCAAGAATTCAGATTGGGGATTTATCTAAAAAGGTTATGCAGGTATATTTACATCTATTCAAGTGGTTTTTTCAAAGAAAAATGGGCATGGTAGTGAGAATTTTCTATTTGTTGGGGCCTAAAAGGGCCTAATTGCTTAGTTGGGATAGTCTCTTATGTAAGTTTGCATGTTTGGGTTATTGGAGTTGATGAAAGGGCTTGGGTTGAACATTTTGATGTTGCTAAGATGTTTTTTGGAATCAATAAATGATTTGGTTCCTTTTTTCTATTTGAGTGCTTTGGAATCAAGGTTTTGTGAAGGGAAAAGAGAACTTGAGATGAGGAATGTTTTGAGATTTATAAAATGAGTTTGTGAGAGTGATTTTCTTCCTTTAGCATTGCATCAAAGTGGTATCAGAGCATGTAAGGTGATGGGTAGAGAGTTGGTTTTTGGTTTTGTGTAGGTTGAGAAGAACCTGGTTACTACCAAGAGAAGGTAGAGAAAGTCGAGAATTTGTGAAGCAAGGAGAAGCTTGACAAGAGAAGTTTGACAAAGATATAGTTGAGTTGAAGCAAGATATGAGATGATTGGATATAGAGTTCAGTGATTTTTATGTAGAGTCCATGACAAAGATGGAGCAGATGATTAAGCAAATGGTAGGTTGGCACTTGAAGATCAAGAAAAGAGTTAGATGGCCCATTCAAGAGGTAGCAAAATGAAGAAGAAAAATGAAGGTAAAAGAGGAAGAAGAAGCATTTGAAGATGTAGAAGAAGAATTTTAAGGAGACACAGACATGGAAATTAATTTCAATCATGAAGAGGAAGAAGTAATACAGATAGAAGACTTGATTCCAGAAAGTGAAGATAATGAGTTGGTGTCAAGATTATATGAAGAGTAGATTAAAGAAGAATTGCTTTTGGAGATTTAAAAAGAATTGAAGGAAGATGGAGGTATGATGGTAGAAATAATGTATCATCTCTTTATACTACTAATCTTTTGGACAGGGAACAATCTAGAGATCAAGATGCAACAAGGACAATATGTTGAGGTCAAAGTTGGAGAGCATCAAAGCATAAATAATCTGATTCTAGAAGGCAAGACAAGGAGGAGCTTGATTTGCATGGAAAAAATGAAACCAAAGGTGAAGATGAAGGTAACTAGGAGTTGTTTCCAAGTGACCAAAAGTAGTTCATGTAAAACATAGAGATTGTGGACAACTTCAAATTCAAGTGGACTTGAATTTTATTTGGCCAGGAGAATGATGCAGGAGCATCATGACAAACTTGTGATTCCATGAAGAAATTTTGAACTAATGATAAATTATGTTGTTTCAACATAGTTCAAGGGCCATATAAGTCATTTTAAATGTATTATAGTCACTAGGAGGTCATTTGAAGTTATTTGGGTCCAATTTTGCAAAAAATGTAAAAGTTGTCAAACATATTATAAAAGAAGATGTAAAATTACACAAAGAGGCAAACTTTGGAAGGTGAAAGGTCATTTTGTTGCAGTTCATTCAAGAGGTAGTTAGAATCTGAAAATAAAAGTGTTGGATTCCTTTAAAAGGACTTGGAAACATTTTGTACATTTAGGTGATTGAATAAATGAGTTAGATCATTGGAAAACTATGTTTTTTATACATTTTCTTTTGAATTTCATTGTTTTTTTTATCTTGTATGGCCCTGTATAGGAAAGAAGTGGTTTATCATTTATTTTATATGTTATATATTTCAATCACCTTCCATTTTTTATTTGTCTCATGCAATTTGGTGAAGTTTTGTGAAAGTTATAGAGGATTTTTTGAAAACTGTCAAAACCCTCTGTTAGGGTAAGCAGTGAAGTTTCAAAATTGTGTTTCTTCCTTCTCAATTGATGGAATTTTCTATAAATTTATGAGTAGATATTTTTATGTGTAATTTAAAAGATTTCAAGGTTGTAGAGAGAAAGAAGGTGGTTTGGGGCTGGTCCTTTAATGCCCTAGGTCTAAAAATGTGAAAATCTATAAAAGACATAGTACAAAGGGGTTGTAATGAGTTTTTTCAATGGTATTAAAGTCCTTCAAGATCTATATTGTTTTAAAAATGAATTATGGCTTATATAAGTCCTTTTCTAGATTTGGTTTGGCATCTTAGCAAGTTGGAGTCCATTGTTTACTAACTACCCTGTTCTGGCATAACATTAAGAAAAGTCAAGAATTATGTGTTGGATGATGCAAGGAATATTCTTCTTGGGTGGAAATAAGTTAGAAGGTTATAGAGGTTTTTTTGAAGTCTCCCAAATTGTGATTTTATGATTTAAATTGTTCTTTTAAATACTGATCTTGCATGGCAATGTGATGGCAATCACCTTTCTGGAACCTAAAATGAATGGCTTGGGGTGGGTGTTTAATAAAGTATCAAGAATTCATATTGGGGATTGATATAAAAAGCTTGTGCATGTATATTTACATTTTTTTTTGGTTTTTGCAAAGATAAATGGTCATGGTATGAGAAGTTGCTATTTGTTGGGGCCTAAAAGGGCCTAATTATTGAGTTGGGATAGTCTCTTATGTAAGTTCACATGTTTGGGTTATTGGAGTTGATGAAAGGGCTTGGGTTGAACATTTTTATGTTGCTAAGATGTTTTATGGAATCAATAAATGATTTGGTTCCTTTTTTTTGTTTGAGTTCTTTAGAATCAAGGTTTTGTGAAGGGAAAAGAGAACTTGAGATGAGGAATGTTTTGAGATTTGAAAAATGAGTTTATGAGAGTGATTTTATTCCTCTAGCATTGCATTAGTGTATGTGTCTCACCTTTCTTGGAGCTCACCTAGTCGACAGCCTAAGGTTCCACTAGCCTTTTTGATTGTACGTTAGGTTTTCATAGTGGACATTGTGTTCCACTTGTAAATGTTTTTTGGACAAACAACTTAGATCTGATCCAAATTACATTGGACAAATGGTCAAGGCTTGAACCAACCCTTTCTTTACTTTTCTTTCTCCTTTATGTCTTTGGCAGTGTATGCTTGTACCTTGTTGTCATGTCATACATCATTTACATGTGTGTTATTTTGTGCCTATGTTGGTTTTCCATAGGATCTTTATCTCGGGGGCTTCCACAACCTTCTTGATCATTGTCATCATATCTCACTAGCATTGGTACACTTGGACCCCTCTTGATGTGAGTTTTTTTTCCTTAGCATGAGTTTGAAGCAAGTTCCTCATCTCACTAAAGTGGGGACTAGATGTAGTGTAGAAAATAGTAGATCCCATTACATTTTCACACTTGTTTAGGCCCCTCCTACAAAAATTGGTCTTCTTTGTGCCTTATTTGGTCCTATTTTGCATCCACAAGCCTTATTTAATACATTTTTATGAGGATAATCCCAACACTTAACTAATGACCAATCATAATTTATGTTTTTGGGTTGTGTGTTCTAGATCTAGTGATTTGTGACTCATATCCCACCTTGGGCGTATGGGTCCCACCTAGGTTTCAAGGCTTGATCTTGAATATTGCATAGACCTTAACATTTCTTGAAAAGCTTAGGCTAATGGGACTCATACACCCCAACTGGTGTATGAGTCTTGTGTTAGCTTGGACCTATTTTGAATTCAATTCTTGGTAGGATTTTATTTTGCTAGATTTTATGTCAGCTTGTAGTGTTGTAATTTTGAGAAATTTGGCATAAGAAACTATAAATACAAGTTTATTTCACATATTTTCTCCTAGCAAGTTTACAAGTCATCTAGTAATCTTGAGAGAGTATTACAAGAGCATTGCAAGAGTGTTCAAGAGCATTCAAGAGCTGATTGTCAAGCATTTTGGAGCTATATTCAAGATTGAAGTATCATGTCAAAGTCATCATGCATCATGTGTGTTTTTGAGCTAACATTTGTGATGTAGGTTTTCATGATTCAAACAAAATTTCAAGTAAAGTTTCATAACATACAATCAAGAGTAAAGATCTGCATTCATGCTTGCCATTTCATAAAATATTGCAGCCTTTATTCCAATGGTTGGTGAGTTGCAACATAGCACATTTTTTCATTCATCGTTCCTTCATTCTATTTCATTTCATTTCAACTTTTGATTACCAAAACAAGGTTTGACCAAGGAAAACCCCTATCCACTAAAAAAAAAAAAAAATTCTCCCTCTACACATGTGATTGCAGATCTAGGTCTTTTGAGGCTTGAAGATCCTTTGAATACTAAGTTACAAGATTGAAGAAAGTTGTAAAAGTTGTCAAGAAGTTGACATCTTCATGAAAAGCCACCTACAAGCCAGAATTCAAAGTTTTAGACTCGAATATCAGATTGGAGATAAGCTACAAAAGATCATTAGAGGATACCAAAGTCTTATCCAAACCCTAATACTGGGACTAAATCACCACCTTGGGAATGTGAGTCCTAGTATACCACATTTCAATCATTTCCCATGGATCCTGGTTTAGCAATTACAGATTCAAAATTCAACCTGAAACCCTAAAGTGGGACTAAATTACCCAGTCTTGCATATGAGTCCCATTTCACATCAAAAGCCATAATTTTGGGATTCCAAACCTCATTTCATAAATCTCCGACCTTCTAGGTACTTCTTTGTTTATCCAAAATTTATTATTCTAATTTTAAGTTTCATTTCCTAGGTTACATAGCTAGATTTGCATATTACTTGCAGTTCCTTCTTTCTAATCATTTTCTTATTTGAATGAGAAATTGAAGCTATTTGTTTAGTTTCTCATTCAATTAAAAATATATATATGCTTATCTCCTAACAATAATTTTTTTTATTAAATTTTATTTCAATATTGTGAAATAATGGTTTTGGTGTGGTAGAGTTACAATTCTTGCCTAAGTTTTTGTGATATTGATGGTGACTGTGACCAATGTCATTAGTATAGGTTAACTACACCTAATCCATATGAGTTCAAGGCATATTTAACCCACTAAACATCAATCCCAATATGATCATTCATTATAGACAAAGACAAAGAAGTCATTAAAACTAACATTCTAAATCATGAAATCTTGAGAAACCTATAATTAAGGCATTGAAACTTATCCTATTGAGGGAGTGGTATCACATTTATGTGGAATGGCAACCCTTTCCCACTCCCCTGCATAATGACCTTGTTTCAATCGATTATATTGAAGAGAATCAATGAAACCAATGAGAGATATGTGATAAAACATGTTTTAAATGCTAAATTAGCATTATATATGCTAAGATGGTCGATATGGGTGTATACAAATATTCTCTAAATGTATGCAAGTTTCAAAAGACTAAAATCCTAATTAATAAATAAGTTTAATGTATGCATCTAAGTTATCATGGAATCCATTAATGGAAGCTAAGCTAATATGGTGCAATTAAAATAAGCTAAAATTATGCTAAATGTGAGTGTAAGTAAGAGTGATTTTAACAACATAAGTTTGATGTTAAATGATGGATCCATTTGTCTCCAAATAGTGACCTATTTATAGGAAATCAAATGAGAAATGAATGGTTAAGATAAAAAAAAAAAAAAAGCTAATCAATAGTCAAGGATGGAAGAAGTTGGAGGCATGGATCATGGGTTCTAATGAATGGGTGAGAATTCTTGATATGAGATTTAATCAAGGGTTCTCATTCCTTCAAACAAGCACACTTTTGACTTGAATAAGAGGTCAAAAGTTAACTGGCACAAGATTTTTTTAGTCAACTTACACATGAAGTTTTGTAAGAATATTGCCTTTTTCAATTGAGTGAGGAGAAATAATATTCTTTGGAATATTCTCATGGGTGAGGGAAATAGATATTTAGCAAATTAAAACAAAGTTTAATTGTGCAAAAGGGGAAGGAATATTCCTTTGCAAGTGGGGGGAATTAGATTTATTAGTAATTGATAATTAAAACAATGTTAATTATGCTATTTTTAGAAGAATTACATCATATAATTCATTAAATAAAGTGATTTAATGAAAAGAGGAAAAGGTGATGACATTTAATTAAATAACTTGGTATTATTTAATTAAATGACTTTAGGGACTAAATTAAATAATTTGATTTATTTAATTTAATAAGATGAAATGTTAGCATAAAGGGGATGAACTAACCCAATTAGGTCAAGTAGATTAATAGGTGAAAATGAGGAATTTAATTAAATAATTAGGCTTATTTAATTAAACAAGTGAAAAGAGGATGGGTTTGAGGATGAAGTGATGTTAGTTAGCCAATGTGATTCATTGAGATATTTTTAGGTGTTTATAGTGACATTACATAAAATATAAGCTTTAGAAATTGGAAGGATGCCTTCCCTTTTTCATTTCTCTTGTGAGGATAAAGTCTTAGGTATGACATTTTTTCCCTCTACTTTTGAAGCCCCTTCGTGGAAAAAATAACTTCTTTGAAATAAGAGTGTTTCCTTATCAATTAGATCCTCTAAAGCTGATTATTTAATACAAAAATGTTCTTTATTTGTGACCCCTTTAATAGTGAGTTATCTTGCACAATAAGGCTCATTGAATATTGGAGAGGTTCTCCTTTTATTTCAATGATATGCTTAGTGTAGATTTGAATTGTTAGGTGGAACAAGAGTTCCCAACACTGATACATTTTGAATTACCTCTATAATTATCCTTTTCTATAGTAAAGGTGGCTTCACTATAGACATCTAATGGAGAAGTTTTGTATTGATTTCTCTTTCTATTTTAAGGTGTAGGAGGTACCTAAATTTCTTCCTTCCTCCATTTCCTCCAAGGTTATTGTATTTATTCTTGTTTTGATCCAATGCAACCTTATTTTACTAACTCTTGGGTTTCCTTGAATTTTATTTTGTTCGGGTTTTTATTTCTCAAATAATAGTTAATATAGCTATTGGAATTAATTGCTCTACAAAATAAATATGGTATCTATTAATGGCTAGCAAATTTGTGTCTACATCTTTAAAGAACTCCCTAGGAATTTAAGTGATTTTTTACTTCTTGATTGATTTCTCATTATGTGGTAGTTATAGATTAGGTAAATGCGACCATGGTGTTTTAGTGGTACCAGATTACTAGTATATTTAGCAGACATATTTTTTTATCAATATAAAAAATATGTAGGTAAATTATGTCTCATTTCCTCTTTTTGGGCCTAGTAACAAAGGAAAGTTAGTACCCCCATAGTAGGGATAACCATTATGCAATATAAGGAAGAAATATAATTTGAATTTGGTACATCAACACTATTTTAATTTCCTATATTCTCTCATATTTTCCTCCTATAGGATAATATAATAGGATTAGCTTAGATTTGTTTAGTGCTATGTTCAATCAATGCCTTTGCATTTGGATTACAGAGGAGTTCAAACTTCTTTGGAGATATAACCTCATTTGCAAGGTCCCATACCTTAAGGTTAGTTTTAGGGTAAGTGCACCAAGTTGTGACACAAAAAATATGCAACTTTTTTTTTACTTGAAATGAGCATTTGGTGAGCACCAAATTTGGCACTTGCCAAATGGCTTGGATGAATGATCCTAAGGCTCAATATTTCAAAATACAAATCATACAGGGAGCACAAAATTTGGCACTCAACAAATGAAGTGCATTATTTGGTGATCACCAAATTTGGTGCTAGCCAAATGATGCACTTCATTTGGCTAGCACCAAATTTGATGCTCACCAAATGTGGCTTTATTTGACCCCTTAATGTACTTTATGACCATTTTCAAGTGTGCTTTTGAAAATATTCTCATTGGACAACTTTTAATGCCCCAAAATTCTTGACACACTTAATTTTCTTAAGTGGGACTAAGTCTCCAATAGGGGTGACTTAGTCCTTTTTGGCACAAAACTCAAAATGATTTTAAATTTCTAGCAGGAATTTGTACTCTAACCCTTGAGGTCATCTTGTGATGTGTTAATTTTGGGAAATTTTAATAAAATTGGGTATAAATAAGTGTTTTTCTCCTCATTTTACATCTTTGAACTCATTCAAGAAATATCCTCGTACACTCTCCTATTTTGCAAGGATTCATCAAGTCATTCAAGCAAATCAAGAATTATCAAGTCAATCCATTAGAGCACTTGATTAAATCTCTTCAAATTTTGAGCATCAAAGAAGTGGTAATTTTATGACATTTGCATGTTATCTATTTATTGTACTCTTTTCATGTCATTTCATTTTTTATGGTTTGATTACCAAAGTGGGGTTTGACCAAGGAAAACCCCTATTCTCTAACCCTCAACCATTTTTCTCCTTTTGCATGTGTGTTTGCAGACCTTTGTATGCAAATTTATCAAGCAATTAGGTGTTGAAAGGTGGTCAACAAGTCTACAAAGTCAATCAAGTCAACATCGCCCTAGTTCAATCTTGGAGAGACTTTCGACCCCATTTTCTACAAAATCAAGTGCAAACACCTGTTGAGAAAGAAAGTGCAGACCTAAGACTTCCAAATTTTTTCACAAATTCCCCAAGATTTGTAGAAGGAATAATTCACCACTAGTGGAAAATTAGTCTCACTTTCAGGACTGAAAACTAGTTTTGACATTTCTGGATACCCATTTAGCAAATTCCAGATCCAGCAAAATTTCTTGAAACTGGGACTAAATCACCCCACCTAGCGTAAGTATCCTAGTCAACATTTTTAGTCAATTTTGTAGGATTCTAGAATCTCCTAATATCAAACTTCATATTCTAGGTGCACCTCTTCCATTTTATTATGTTATTTCATCATTTTATTGCTTTTTTAGGCATTTTTGCATATCACATTATTTTTTCTAGCACTTTACTTTTCTTAAATTTTGCATCATTAGATCATTTCAATTTCAGATCAGAGCATTAGGAAATCTTAGTTAAGCATAATACATCTCATTTACAATAACTTTGAGTGTAAACCCTTGCATTTTGGTCCCCATCCAATTCCCTTTCTCCTTTTTAGGTGAACTATCCTAGGAAGAGCAAAGCCTTGTGAGGGAAAACCAAAATCGTCATTTACAAAAGACAAAGAAAATGAAGTAAAATGAAAAGGAAAAGGGGCGGATCAAGCTTCAACCATTTTTCCATCACAATGCGAATCAGATCTAGGTTGTTTTTCTGAAATAAAATGCATACTCACTCTGAGGTAATGGAACTCTAGGCTATCTATTGGGTGATAAGTCCAAGAAAGTGAGACACATACACTCATGGCTGGTATGCACTCACACACGCATGCAAGTGGTTAAGGGAAATTCATGCCCTCGTTTGGATTCCTATCATACCATATCCAAGTTATACCTCTTGATAGCTTTGATAAGGCACCACACAAAAATGATCTTCAAGCTTCATGAGGCAAGCAAAGCATCGTATGCTTGGAGCTCATGAATAAACAAGATGGCTCCATAGGCATGCAAGTTGTATTATGCAAAATGGAATTATAACTGAAAATGCACATGCAAAATGTAAAGAACATTCAAAAGAGTATTACTTAATTCATGCAAGGTCTTTAACTTAGGGAACATTGTGCCTAATGTCTCCAAGAGAGGACCAATCAAAGAATAAAAGATCCACAACTTAGGGGATGTAGTGTGTCACATCAAGCCACTAAGAGGAATGTAATATGCTAAGATAGATCATGCTCTTGAGGGACATCACTTCGAATGTCACAAAAAAGTGAAAAATGCATCACATAAAGTAAAAAGACTGCACCATGAACCATGAAAAAGAATAAAGTTAATGTATTCCCCCACTTTAAAGAAATTGTTCAACACCATACTGTGAGAAATTACTTTAAAGTAGCAATGATAAATGCAACAATAAAGAGGATATGACAGCTAACTTTGAAAGCCCTATGCCAAGTCATTTGTTTCCAAATAAAGCTATGTCATTTCAAAGAAAAGGAAAAGAGAGGGGTTGCCCCCAAAAATGAAAATCCAAACACATAAGGGATCTATGGATTTGGGCTCAGTATGTTCTTGCTACATTATTTTTATAGAGCTCAGAACTACTAGCATTCCCTAAATACATATAGAGCTCGAAGAATGACACAAAGAGAGCAAAAGAAAAAGAAAAAACCTTTCAGGTAAACATGGAAGAGACCTAAATGTCTCGATGCCTTTCATCATCCCCAAAAGGAAAACACTAGACAAATAAATGATAAAAGGTGAAAAGATAAAAGATTTACAACATAGAGAAGAATGAAGGTACAAATAGAGGAATCAAATATAACATTATGAGGGATAACATTACACACATGCAATCATAAAAAAAAATGAAAAATAAATAATGTAAAATACTAGTAAGGCACATGCGAGTTAGCCTAAAGTAGGTTATTCACATCCCAATCATGTTCATTGTATACCAAAGGTAGGTAACTAGCCAAAGGTACAATAGCAAGTTTCAAACTAAGGCCATCACAAGGTTGAACACTCTTCTTAGAAGAATTTTCGTTTAAGATCATTAAAGAGGAAAGTAATGTATTCAATTCATTATGCACCTCTTGATCAATTTTAGCAACTTCCTCATCATCATCTAAATTAATCACAACAAGAGGCTGGATGATAATGTCCAAGGAAGGGTTCAACTCTTGTTCCAATTATTTTATGAGATTGTTTAGTTTCACCTGGCGAGGATAGATTCAACATGCATTGCTTCAGTCAAGTTTGGATTTTGATTTTTTTTTATCTATTTCTTCATGTAACCTATGAGCAAGGGCATGACGTCTACACCTATGCTCTCTAGCACCTCTATTTTTTTAGTTCTATTTTCAAGTTATGTTTGTGTAGGAGCAGGTTGATCAAACATAGGTTTCTTTTCTTCTCTAATGGGAGGAATATAAGGAACCACAAGAGGTTGTTCAACCAAATTTTCTTTGACATTGTAAACTTTTTTTTATTCTAGGAGGCATAATAGGATTTTTTTTTATCTCCTAGTCTTTTGTATGAAATATGTGAAGGTTTTGTCTTAGGTTGGTCTTGGTTTTTTGGAATTTCATTAGGCTCAATCACGGTTTTGTCTAAGATGGTAGGCTTGGTGGTGGGTGGGGACATGTTTCAGAGGGATAGCTCTGATATTTTCTTTTCCTCGAACTTTTGATAGGAAAGGAAAAATAATTCTTCTCGTGGTTGTATAGGTTCTATAGGTTTAGTCCAAAATAAATCTAAGGAAAATTTACCTTCAAGGAGGACAACGGGTTAAAGCCATTATGATGGACGGTGAAATTTTCATTTTCAAAGGGAAACTTTACACATTTATGCAAAACTGAAGAGATTGCGTTCATGGAGAAAAGCCATGGTTAGCATAGCTTCACACAAAAAAATTATGACTGTGGGATAATGGAGAATTATATATTTAATGTTTCTAGTCCTATTTGTAAAGTTAGGGTGATAGATCCCATCATAGGGAAAGTGAAACCATTACGCATCTTGATCCATGCTTTTAGTTTATTATATATGGAATGGTGGATCTAGACCTACACAAACACAAACAAACAACACAATATTAGTTCATTATGCAAGTTAGAAAAAACATTCCCCATGAAATTCATTTGAGATATCAAGAAAAAGGAATAAATGAAGAACATGAATAAAAACTATCTAATCTTGCTCAAAATAAACAAACTCTCAATCCCATGGGGGAATTGGTGCCATTTTGATGTGGAAAATGGCCCTTTCCCAATTCCTTGCAAGCTTGATGATCAATGGTGAAGATTTGATGCTCCTTGGTGAAACTTTTCCATAACCTAGCTATGAAAATATAAAAAATGGATGAAAATGGATGAAGATGGATGAAGATTGTTTAAAAACTTGAAGATAATAATGTTGCTTGAAGTTGTAGATGAAATGCTTAAGATTATGGATCCAAAATCAATAAGAGATATTTCTATTTATAGAAGAGAATGATGGATGATGAGGCAAGATGGATGAATGTGGGATGAAACACCAACCAATAACACAATGCCACTTGTCAACATGTGAGTGGAAAAAAGTGGAGCACATTTGGATGAATGTGCACATTAATGCAATTAGGTGGAAATTCAAATTTGGAGAAGTGACAAGTTCGAGAGAGAGAAGAAATGAAGTTAATGCCACTTGGCTTAAGGCAAATGATATGTTAGAGGTTTAAATGCCTTGTTGGATGTACAAACCCTTTTAGAGGGATTTTTTCAAACTTGGAGAATATTTCCTTCTGGATGCCTTTTTGAATGAAAATTGAAGAGTTAACAAATCAATTAAAATGATTTTCATGAGCAAGTTGCAAAAGCTAGAGGATTTGAGCGATTAGGATTAGGATTAATTAGAATTTGGTTAATTAAGAGGGGGATTAGGTGATTTGACAATTTGACTTAGACTTTTGGATTAATTAAAGTCAAAGTGAGAGGAAAATGATTATTACACTTAATTAAATAAGATTTTGATTTATTTAATTAAAGAAGATGTTAGTTTTAAATCAAATATTTAGATAAATTTATTTAATCTAGATGAGATGACCTTAGAGATTACTTAAAGAAAATGAATTATTTAATTAAAAGTGAGATGATGACTTAATTAAATAAAATTGATTTATTTAATTAAGAGATGAAACATGATGAATTTAATTAAATGAAGATTATTTAATTAAATGGTTAGTAAAGAGGATGATTCAAGAAGAACTGGTGTAAGTAATTTAGGATCAGGTGTATAGTATCAATTAGTACATTTTATGAGTCTACATTTTTCCCCTCTTTGAAGCAATGCACCTCATGTGTTAGTTCAAAGAATACACTGTTGAGATCAAAATTTAAATTTTTTCTAATTTTTCAAATGGCCCAGTGATACCCCAGCGAAAGATGAATTACACCGGTATACTGCCTCCTTGAGAGATCGAGCAGAAATGTTAATTTTCTAATCAATATCATGATAAAATGCGAGGTGAGTGGTTCTACTAATCAATGGATGAAAGATAGGTTATGTGCAGGATCATGATGGGCCAAAAAGTGGTGATATGATGGGTATGTGTAGGGTATGTGGCTGATGACTTTTTTTAACCCAAAATTGATGAAATGAAAAGGGTTTTTAAAGGAGATTCTCATCTTTCCACCAATATAAATTATGCTTTACTTTAAATTTAATAAATAATTATTATTCATTTTCTATTTGAATTATGACTAAAATCTTGATTGATAGGTTGATTGAAAAACATCTATAACTTTCAAATGGTATCACATTTTTTGAATCCGAAACATGCATCACATTATATGCTTCACATAATATAGGATTAAAAAAAAATCTAATTTCATGAAGTTTTGACCAAGTTAAGGTGGTCAGACATACGAGTTTTTATATTTTTTAAAAGTTGTAATAAAAAATTCATAATTAATTATTTACTTAGAATAAAATTACAAAAAAATATGCATCACATCTGGACATGAGTCCTCTACTTATATCTAAAATCTTATAAAAAATATTATAATTTTATTGTGGTTAGGGTGGTTAGATAGACACCTACTTCTTATTTTTCCTTTGAAATTTAAGTACTATTGCATTGAAATTTCAAATTTTCACCAAATAGATTTAAAAAAAAAATAAACCTAGCAGTTTAGAAACTACATTCAATTTTTTGCAGATTGTATTATTACATATTTTTGAAATAATATAGATAACTTATTCAAATTTTTACGTCAAGTTGCCTAACTCTGATTTTTCTAAATTTTTTGCCACTTAAGGGCCTATTTTTTCAATGATGATCCTACACATACCCTATAATTCTTTTGAAAGATCAGATATTTTATGTAAAGAATTTTGATGATGTATAGATAGTCATCGACCATGGGTAGCCTCATGTATATTGTGATATATTACACACTCTTGATCATGACAGTTGTATTATTTTGATGATATATGAAATGATATGGTTTGATTCGATATATGAGATGTGTCGTATTCTATTTATGCATGATGGATGGATGTTTTTACTTTCCTATATGCGATGTAATGACATGATATGAATTTATCTTATGTGATGAATGTATGCTTTTTATTTTATGCAATGTCATGCAATGTATGTTTCTATATGATGTTATGATGTGATGCAGTGACTATGCAAATGTTTATGGATGGATGCATTTCTTTTTCAGTATCTTTCTATGCACTTTTATGATAATTATGTATGGATGCAAATGGATGCACATGTTATGATATGCAGATGATTTAAAATGCTTAGACTAACAAATCTATACTATGCAATGATGGATGATGATCATGAGATGTATGAAATGCTATGGCATATTCCTTTTCTTTTTCAATATCATTCTTATGTATGATATGATAATGCATGTATGGATAACATGATGATGTGATGATGCTTATATGATGACATAAATGGATTATGATGATACGATGATACCTATGTGATGATTTTTTTATAATTATGCAAATGATATGATTATGCATATATGGATGATATGACGATACATACGATGATGTTTACATGATTATGTAATGAATGAAAATGTATGGTTTATGAGATTATTAGAATAACCAATGTATATTATGTGATGATGAGATGTAATTGCAGATGGTGAAATCTTCATTTGATCAAAACAAACAACACACATTAGCATGGTTAGTTTAAAACAAAGCAAATAACAACATCTCTATGAAATAATACATCAATGCTTCCCAAATGCAAACAAATGACAAAAAGTAGGCTAAATAAGCATATGAAAAACATGAAGTATGTTTATCTCATAGTGGATTGGTGCTATTGTGGAAAATAGCCCTTTCCCAACCCTTTGCTAAGCTCAATGATGAAATTGATATGAAGATACTATGATGCAATGGACAAAATCAGTTCTCCAATGAAGAGAGTGACTTTGCATAGGATTTGTCGATGATTTGTGGAGAATTTGATCAAAGATGAAGCTTTCATTTATATATTCTCAAGTTGAAAGAATGCCTATGAGAGAGCAATGTGGGATAAAAAACAAGCCAATGAAAACAGGCCACTTGTCAACTTGTGAGTGGTTGAGGAGTGTGCAAGATTTAGGAAATGTGCCCAAGAGAGGGAGATTTCAAATTTGAATTTGAGAGTAAATGTTGAGTTTGACTTGTGAAAGAAACATGTAAGAGCTTATTGTATTCGCTAATTATGTAGATGGTGAAATCTACATTTTCTCAAAACAAACAACACACATTAGCATGGTTATTTTAAAACAAAGCAAATAACAACATCTCTATGAAATAATACATCAATGCTTCCCAAATGCAAACAAATGACAAAAAGTAAGCTAAATAAGCATATGAAAAACATGAAGTATGTTTATCTCATAGTGGATTGGTGCTATTGTGGAAAATAGCCCTTTCCCAATGCTTTGCTAAGCTCAATGATGAAATTGATATGAAGATACTATGATGCAATGGACAAAATCAATTCTCCAATGAAGAGAGTGACTTTGCATAGGATTTGTGGATGATTTGTGGAGAATTTGATCAAAGATGAAGCTTTCATTTATATATTCTCAAGTTGAAAGAATGCCTATGAGAGAGCAATGTGGGATAAAAAACAAGCCAATGAAAATAGGCCACTTGTCAGCTTGTGAGTGGTTGAGGAGTGTGCAAGATTTAGGAAATGTCCCCAAGAGAGGGAGATTTCAAATTTGAATTTGAGAGTAAATGCTGAGTTTGACTTGTGAAAGAAACAGGTAAGAGCTTATTGTATTCGCTAATTATGTAGATGGTGAAATCTACATTTTCTCAAAACAAACAACACACATTAGCATGGTTAGTTTAAAACAAAGCAAATAACAACATCTCTATGAAATAATACATCAATGCTTCCCAAATGCAAACAAATGACAAAAAGTAAGCTAAATAAGCATATGAAAAATATGAAGTATGTTTATCTCATAGTGGATTGGTGCTATTATGGAAAATAGCCCTTTCCCAACCCTTTGCTAAGCTCAATGATGAAATTGATATGAAGATACTATCATGCAATGGACAAAATCAGTTCTCCAATGAAGAGAATGACTTTGCATAGGATTTGTGGATGATTTGTGGAGAATTTGATCAAAGATGAAGCTTTCATTTATAGATTCTCAAGTTGAAAGAATGCCTATGAGAGAGCAATGTGGGATAAAAAAATAAGCCAATGAAAATAGGCCACTTGTCAACTTGTGAGTGGTTGAGGAGTGTGCAAGATTTGGGAAATGTGCCCAAGAGAGAGAGATTTCAAATTTGAATTTGAGAGTAAATGTTGAGTTTGACTTGTGCAAGAAACATGTAAGAGCTTATTAATTGTTTTGTTGGATGTACATGTACACTTGATTTTGAATTCAAACTTGAGGGAATATTCCTCAAAAATGCCATGTTGATGGAAAATGTTGATTTTAATAAATCAATAAATTGATTTATTGGTGCAAGTGGGAAAAGCTAGAGAATGTCGCATGCATTAGATTAGATTTAATCAAGATTAATTAGCTAGGATGATGATTAGGGGCTTTGACCCATTTGACTTAGATATTTTATTTATTTAAATCATAAAGGATGGAAGGTGATTTTAGACTTAATTAAATAAAGGTTTGATTTATTTAATTAAAAGGATGATGATAGGATCAAATTTGATTTATTTAACATAAGTTGGTGACTTTAGGAGATTGATAAATAAACTTGATTTATTTGTTGAATTGATGAATATGACCTAAGTGCATAATGCTAATTTCATTTTTCTACATTTTTCCCCTCTTTGAAGCAATGTACTTGTTGTGTTGGTTAAAAGAATAAACTTGTCGTGATAAAAATTTAAAAAAAATTGATTTTTTGGGTGCCCTAGCGGAAAGTACACTGGTACATTGCCCCCTCGAGAGATCGAGGGAAAAGATTCAATTTGAGGGTTGATCTCATGATAAAGAGGTTCAAAATGGACAGTTATGGATGATGATGCAAATGAGATGATTTTAAGATGCTTAGAATAACAGATCTATATTATCTTAAACAACTTAAATGATGATATGATGTGAGATGGATGGGATGAATGATGTGATATGCTGTGATTATGCAATGGATGATTTATGAGATGCTTAGACTAACAAATCTATATTACGATGATGAAAATGTATGTGATATGATGTGTAAAATGATGATGGTTTGTGGATGCAGGATGGATGCATGATGGATGCATTGGCGATGTTATGTTAGCACATAAAAGAAGAAAGTAGATGATGACAAGACGATCCAACAAGACAACTTTATGAGGGATGATGATGATGAGAAATGGATGATTTGCTTATCAAGGATTGGGATTTTAAAAGGGTCACTTACCTTATGTTTGATAACACGCATAAGCACAATGCACCAAGGTATAAAGGACCAAGATGGCATTGTACTTAGTGTGATGGACTTTGACTTGACAAATAGATAGGAGTATTCTTCTTCACACCTGACATATGGAAACCTTGCTAGGATGCACTTTAGAAGTTTCAAACACCTCGGACCAAAACACGGAAAGGTATAACCAATCAATGCAATAGTCAACAAGCTGTCCAAAACATCTTCTATGCATATCTAACAAAGCAAGTATTTGCCAAGGTTATTTTACGAGAACATCCAACAAGCATAGCAGACAAAAGATAATGATCGTTGCCCCATTCCTATCTCTCTAAATCTAGTGTTCAGATATCATCAAGAGGTCCTTGGAATGAGTGCAATAAGATAAATCAAAACAAAAGATCAAGTACACAAATAAGCCAATGTTCTTCATACCTTCAACCAGAGCGATGTGTTTTGATAGGATAAGAATCCAAGTGATATCCAAAATGATGCCCATTGTCGGAACTATATAACCTAGGACATGCATTGTATAGGATGATGATGGGTTGATAAGTTGATTGATAGGCTATTGATATAAGGTTGATTGACATGTTTGAAAGTGATCAAGAGTTTGATTTTGTGTTTAATGGTTTGTTGCTTCAATTTTGATTTTGCGATTGAAGATTGATTTTGTTGATTGTTGTGATTGTTTATGTTTGTTTTGCCAAAGGATGAAGGTGACGATCAGTTTATTATGGATGATTGATTATTACTGGTGAAAGCAAAATGAGACGGATGGATTTTTTCAAATATTTGGATGTTTTTGACATTTTGAAATGTTTTGAGGCTACTTTTGGTGTTTTTGAGATTTTGCAAATGTTTTTATTTTTTATTTTTTTCAAATGTTTTTGGATTTTCTAAAGATTTTATGGATGTTTTTGGATTTTGATGTGATTTTGGATGTTTTTGGACTTTTTTTGTTTTTTTTTTTGTTTTTGTGATTTTGATGTCTTAGGGGCTGATCAGAGATGAGCCTTGCCTAAGTTTAGAGACGACGTAGTTTGGATTCCAATGTTTTTGATATTTTTTTATTTTATTGATGTTTTTTGGATTTTTCAATATTTTGGATATTTTTGGATTTTTCGATGTTGTGTATGTTTTTGGATTTTTCGCACAATTTTGATGATTTGGATATGGATATGGATATGAATGATGATATCGTGCTCTGTTTGAGATTTTGTTGAAAACCAAGCTAGGGTTGATTGATCAAATCGATGGATTGATGATGATGATAACATTGTTGAGGATACACAACAATGCAAGGATAGTGTTAAGCAACACAATGATCAGGAAGGATATCCCAAGATGATGGATTGATTGGATTCGATTGATCAGGATTGATGAAGCTTGGTTTGGAACAAAATATGTTTGGATGATTTGATGTAACATTTGAAGTGCAACTTAGATGCAACTGACAATGATTGTTTGGATTGATGTTCAATGAAAGATGAATATTGATAAGGAACGTCTTCTCATCAAAATATGCCATGGGCTAGTGATTTGGATTCTAGATCACAAATGCTTTGACCAATTTGATTTTATGTTTGCCAATGTTCGGATCACCATATAAGTTGGAGGATATAGATCAAGATTTATTCCTGAAGCAAGATGTAAATATCTGCCCCCAGTGTCTAGCAATGTACGGAATGCCATGGGTGGATGCTCAGATAAGTGTATGGATGGATGGATATTGTAAGAATGAAAAGGATGTGAAGGATTATCTTGTGATAAGATAAGGTGTTCAGATAAAGAAAGCTTATTTGGATAGTGCTTCCTTGCTCAGATAACGTTGGATAGGATAGGATCAATGAAAATGACCCATATCAAGATGTTTACCATAAGCAATTGCAAATTGTGCCCCAAACTTTCATCAAGATCAAGATAACTTGGATGATGGATGTAGATGGATGAAAATGGATTGGATCAATGGTTTATGGATGAATAGATTTATTATGGATAAGATGGATGGAATGCTCGATTTATTACGGATGGGATGAGATTCTTTCATGTGAAATGGCGCACGTAGATGCTCGATTCTACACATGATGCCTATTTTCCAGGTTTTCACCATGGTCTTGCCCAAAGTGCCACCATAGTGGTTTTCACTAGAGGAAATTTTTTTTCTCTTTACTGTTTTCAATCATTTTTCTAATTTTTTTGGATTTTCATATATTTTGATTTTTTTGTATTTTTTGAAAGATTTTAAGCTCATGCTAAATCACAAGGTGTTGTTGATGTAGATGCCCCTGTCATGATGTGCCATCGATATCCTACTTGAAGAAGTTTCTTTGCTAAGATACATGCACTTGAATACAACTTTTGAGATTCCTGATCTGCTTCATCGATACCGGAATTAATTATACCTCTGTGCATACATTGCGATAGAGTTCCTTCAAAATCCTTATGATGAAGAGTTTTTTCCAATACATGGTCAATTTGAGAATTGGATATCATGTGTGGAGGTGTGGATGGAGTGTGTTTAGGGATAAGAGATGGATTGGTTGAAAGTTTGGAACCTTTGACTCTCCAAACATGGGAAGATGAGCAATGATGGGTGGATACAAAAGTGTGCATGAAATTAGGACCAGCTGCTTGATACACTTTGTACATCACTTGAAAAGCCTATTTTTTCTTTTGTGGACATCCTTGATGGATTATTTTCCCTTTTTTATTTTTCCCCATAGTTTCTTTGACTAATGAAGTTTGATAGCCCAGATGATATTTCTTTGTATTCTTTGGTATCCATGTGTATTTGATTTGTCCATTATGCTTCTCAGCTTCTTTTTCTTTGATAATGTTCTTCGTACTTTGATTCAATTCTTTCTTTTTATGCTGGTCCCAATTCATGGATGGGGTGATGGGTGGATGAAGATTCATGATGTGGTTGGTTGTAGTATTGACACTAGTTTCATCATAAGAACTCTTCATGCTCCCTGTGTTGATGCTTGCCTGAGACGAAGTTTCCCCCAATATAGTGGTAGTAGTTCCTTCATGCTTTGATTCTACCTATTCTGAGATGTCTTGTTCAATAAGCATGCTCTCACAAATGACCACTGCAGATGATGTTATTTTGATTGGATTCTCTACTAACTTTGGAATATATTGCTATGTCTGACTTGTTTCCTTGAGTGGATAATATTGGATATCTACATACCTTATGTCCTTAGTCTGAATTCAGAATATATCTAATCCTGATGTTGATAACTTAGTTTGACTGTAGGAGTTAATAATCTGCTCTTTTTGTGTAACAACATCTTGTTCTAGATGAAGATCATCTATGTGTCCATCCATAGAAAGCATCTCATGGGTAGATGGAGGAGTCAGTTCTATGTGGATATGATCATCTTGTGTGGATAAGAGAATATCCATTAGATCATTGTAGTATCTTGGAGATACAATTTTTTTATCTTGATTTATTTTGGGATTGCTTTCGACATACTTTGGATCAAGTTCTTGACATGGGTCAATTTCAAAGGAGGATGGATTGCTTACCAAGGGTTCTTAGATTTCGTCATTATGAATGGAAAGCGGCTCAATATCCTCAACTGTCAATTTGAAGGTTCCTTCAGTATTTGTAACCATGAGGTCAAAGGATGTCAATATGTCTTGGAAAGGACAATTTCTAGACCTTGGTGAAGGATTTTGATCATGCTTTGGAATGAATTCTTGAGACATGTCCTCTAACTCAAAAGGTGATGTAGAGACATTTTCATCATGATTATTGGTTGATGGTTCATGGATTATGTCAATAGGATCAAATAATCCTAACACTCCTTGAAATAGATCACTAAAAAGTGGCTCTTGATGTATGGTGAGTTGATCATCAGATGGGATGGAAATATCTTCAAGGTGCTCATCGATGGAGAGGTCTTGATCGTTGTTCTCAAAAATTGTGGTGGAGGGATTTCCAATGTCTTCAACCAAAGGGTCAAATGATGTTGACATTTCTTGAATTGGATCATGGTTGGTTGATGGATTTTGATCATGATTGAAAAGTGACTTTTGAGATATGTTGATTTGATCATTGGATAGAGTAGACACAACTTCAAGTTGCTCAGTGATGGATTGATCTTGATCCTTGTTCTCAACAGTTGTCATTTTTTGTGTTTGTGCTTGTGTTTGTTGGGTATCTTGAGAGGCTTGGGCAGCTTGAGAGGCTTGTTGCACTTATTGAGCTTGTCTTGCTTGTTGCGTGGCTAGTTATTGTTGGATGGCCTTTTGGTAGGCCTAGTGAGCTTTTAGCGCAATGTTATATTGTTTTGCTGTATTTGGTTTCGGTGGTAGTGGTGGTGGATTTGGAATTGTGTTGGATGTAGTGATGAGTGGTTGAGATACACTTGGAGTGATCGTGATGGTTTGATATGTGATGGGCATGATACTGGTGGTTGGAATGATTGAAGTGATAGAGATGGTTGGAGTGATTGAGGTGATAGGAATGGTTGGAATGACCAAGGTGATAGGTCCTTGGGTGACCGTGTTTTGATTTTTCAAGATTGATGTTGTCATTTGATTAGATACCATCTATTGGTGTGATGTCGATGGTATATTCCAAGGATTTGATGTGATGGCTTGATTGGAATTAGGTGGATTGATTTGGATGGAGTGATTGGTGCTAGGTAAAGGGGGAAGCCCTAAGCCAAGGAATGATGTTGATATGGGTAATGGTCGTGGAGATGTCTCTTGGCGTAATGACTCAACTATTTTGGTAAGTGTAGCAATTTGGTCTCGCCAAATTTGATCTTGATTTCGATCTTGACTCCCTTGATATAGTTGATTTGGTTTTTGTTCACGCAGATTTGGGATGCATACTTGTGTTTTTTGAATGGGATCATGGACAAATTGATTTTGGATATTGTTCTGACTTGGGATGGCATTCAGATTTGGCATGATAGGTTGAAATTGACCATTGTTGATGTTTGGAATATTTGTATGATTTTCAAACATATTTATCCCAAAGTTTTCTAGATTCATGTTTCGAAAACTTGTACTTGGTGCATTCTCATTTGGCTTGTAGGGATTTGATGGGATGACATTGTTCGTTTGAAGGATCATGTTTTGATTGTTCGGTTGACAAACTTGTAGGTTTGGATTTAGATCTACCATCGAGAAACGTGTTCCAATCTTTGATTTGGGCATACTCACACTTGTTGCATGCCATTGACATTTGTAGAAGGTAATGATCCCATGTATGTATTGTATGAATGTGAGTGTTGATAATCAATCAACATTGTAAGGCTTTGAAAGCTTAGTTGACTTGGATTACTCATGATGAATGGATCAAGTTTATATTCCATGTTCCTCTTGTGTTTTGACCTTGTTGCAAAAGTGACGTCTAAGGTTCCTAGGACTAATGATGAGATGAAGGATGAAAGCTGTAAATGATACGAGTGTTGAACATTTAGGGATTTTGGATCAATGCTAGACATAGGGTTTGATTTTGATTGGTTTGATTTGGGTAGTGAACTTGTAAACCCTAAGATGTAAGATGTTATATTAGGATGAATTTTCTCAGAGGATTGCTAATTCAATTAAATGTATGAGAAAGGATGCATTCCCCTATACCTAACTAAACAAGGTGATTTTGATTTTGATGATCTACCCAAGTCTTAGAATGATGTTTCCAAAGATCTAAAGTTCTTTGGTGGGATGGATAAGTGTTTTAATGAATGAAGTGTTTGATTTGATCCTAAATGAACCTAGGAAGGACTTGTTTACTAGACTAAGATAGTGAAGAACATGCCTTTCTATAAAAGTAATTCAAAATAAAAAGATTAAATGTTTGCATGAAAACCATACGACCAAAAGATGCCAAGCACATGTGTGGGGTCCAATTGATTTAATATTTTCTTAATAGATTCTTTTTACCACAAACACACTTTTGATTGGATTTTGAATCTAGATGTCTAATGTCTCAACTTACCCCTTATCCCACAAAGTGTATTATGCAGAAACCAAGGAAATTTGAGGCAAGAGTTACCTAAAGTTGACTTTAGTAGAAGCAAATTGAGATGAAATCCAAATGTTTAGATGCCTCTAAGGACATGAATCCCAAGGGAAAGCAATAACATGTGAATTTGTTCAAGGATATTTTCCTCTCCTAAAGGGTTTGCAATTTTGATGATTTGTTGAATGTTGGTTTTCCAATGTTTTTGATTAAAGCACTATGTTTTCAAACAAGAACAAGTACAACCCTATGGATGTGTAAGACAATATTAGTTGGATTCCCACTTGGACAAGTCCAACTATGCTTATCTTTAGTGAATTTTTAGATGGTTGACCCCACTGGCTCCCCTCCATGGCTCATTAACGTCAATCGGGGCAACAAAGCATCAACACCCATGAAACTCCCAAGGCATGCTTTCCATTTCTACTAAAAGACCGTAAAAGTGTGGGGCAGCTTTAGAATGACCGTTCTTGCACCAACAAATAGATTAAGGATTTTGGAAAATTCTAGCACATGGGTTTTAGTAAGGACTTTACGTTTGTGGAGATTAACCCATATGGCAAGAGTCCCCTTTCAGATCCATCTTGTCGGAATCAACCGCGTGACATTGGTGTTTCTTCCAATACCCACATTTATATCCTAGCTAGAAATACTCTTGGCTTTAGAGTTTTACTGGTTGAGTCGTTCCTTTGGGTGAGTACTTTCTCCCCAAGGCAGGCCCTCTAGGATAAACAAAAGAAAATAAAGACAAAATCCGTAACTCGATCAATCTTTGATGGCAACAAAGAGAGAGAATATACGCGATAATTCTCCCACTCACACTCGCACAAGATATTGTTCAATTTTAAACCCAAATCAAAGTGTGGAGGTGATTGCTTTATCTCACCCTAAGGTGATGAAAAAGGCCTTTTGATTCTCAAGATCGCTATAAAGCGCGAGAGAAGCGCATAAATCCTTTTTCAATGCCTTTAGTTTAATTAAGCCTTCACGAAAAATAGCATTTGCACTTGTTCTTTTTAAATCCATAAATCAAAATGTGAGTTCTTTTTAAGCACAAAAACATGAGTGAGAGACACTTTGTTCAATTGTTAATCCAAGAAACAAAATCTAGTAAGTTGTGATCCTAAAGTTCATTTTATCCTTTGCAAGAAGAAATTGTAAATTCTTTTTAAACACAAACAAAAATTAGTGTCCTAAGAAAGAAGAGATGGCAACTTCATGAAAAAAGTGTTAAAAAAACACTTAAAGTGTTTAAAAACACTTGGATTTTTCAAAATATCCTCGTCATTCTTTGTTTTCCTTCTTTGCTTTTTTTTTTCTTTGGTCTCCTTTGTTTCCACATTGTACCTTCGTTATCCTTTCACTTTCACCTTCCTCACTTTCCTTGCTTTCCTTGTACCTTTATTATCCTCATTTTCCTCACTTTCCTTCTTTGCTTTACCTTGTACCTATTCCATCACAAGTAAAAGTTAGGCATGTATTTTGCAAATTGATAAAAATATACATAAGACTTATCAATCATTAGAGAAAGAAATGGAAATATGGTAATTTGACAAGACAAACATCAAAATTATTTCAATTTGTACCTCCCTTCTTATCTATGACAAAATTGGTGGTCAACATAAAAAGATTTTCTTTTTTTTTGTTTGATCCAAACATATGACTTTTTATGAAAGGGTGTGTCTCTTCCAAAAATTAAAACAATGAAAAAAAAAAACAATAAGCCAACAATCTTGATATGTTTATAGGTCAAATAAATGATGATAAGCACAAAAAGAAAAGCCAACCAATAGAGGTTCCTTAAAAAAATTCAAGTTGATAGACATTAGCAAGAAAAAGACAACCAAGAATGCTCTTTTAAAACTTTAAAGCATTAGACATGTATGAAATCGTACTCCCTTTTTTTTAGTAGAATGTTAATAGAAAGCCTTAATATCTTTATCCCTACTCATGTTCAAAAGTCAAATAGATCAATCAGTTCACAAAAGATCGCAGGACAATTTATGATAGGGAAAGCTCTAGTATGTACAAAATGAATTTTAAATATCATGCCATAAGTGTGACCAACAACAAGCTACACCATGAATGCTCTTTGGATGCCTACCTGGAAATGGTCAAGGAGCGGCGTATAGAGAGATGATCACTAACAACCAATTTTTCAACCACTCTGCAGATTCATAATATCTCTTACATTATTCAACGTAGTTTTGGTAGATTGGACTATGGGACCATCGAAATGGAATTATGTGGATTCCATAATCAAATGTTAGACGCATTAGATGACAGCCAGGACACAATTTAATTTATATTGACCAAAACTTGTCAGAGGAATTAGTAGGGACACAGTTCTATTGCACAGAAGATAGAGTGCGGCAGCTTAATCAAAAATCTGCTAACATAAATATATAAGGGTGCACAAAGTTTGAAGTCAACTTAAATAATAGTCAAATACTACTGGCCCTATTTGTCATGACATTATTTGAACAGCAAGCAAAGGTCTGTTGGATGGCACCTACTCATCTGGAGCACAAAGACTTGAGTTGGGATAGGCACTTAGAAACAGTAAGTAGTCTTTTCAAGCGCACCTATGTGGATTGTGGTCTTGTTTTGCCAGGTATGGAGAAGAGATATCTCTGAATCTAATCAATGCGTTATCTTCTAGACATTAACCAATGCCTACTTTTTAATGTTCTACCTGATATTTAGGCTTGGGAAGATTAACTTCTAACAACTTGCTGGAATTTTTGAAATGTCTAGAATGTATATACGCCTCCAAGTAATGAGCTTTTACTCTCT
The DNA here is from genome assembly GCA_007258455.2 of Sequoia sempervirens. Lineage (NCBI taxonomy): Eukaryota > Viridiplantae > Streptophyta > Pinopsida > Cupressales > Cupressaceae > Sequoia > Sequoia sempervirens. The sequence goes on along the minus strand of VDFB02134758.1, from coordinate 2,777 downwards.
ATGCAAATTAATGCCTTTATTTAATTGTTGTAGAATTAGCATTGGTGTGCATTTCTCATAATGTCATTGGCAAATGAGAATTTAAGAATGCACTAGAGTTGTCGCCTAAAAACTCACTCGCTGTGGACCTTTATTTGAGGTCAGATCTTGATTTATCCTAACACCAACATGCAGCAAACTTAAGCGCTATAAAGAAAACATAAAGAAAATTTCTGCAATCAACCTTCAACAACTTTACAAATTAGCGAATACAAGCCTGTGAAATCTAATGCTTAAAGGCCCCTCAGCATTCTTAAACCTTTTATGAAATTATGATCGAATAGAGGAATAAGAAAATTTTTGATGCTTAATCTACAATTTTATTGAAATCTTCAACAATGTCATGATCAAGCCTTTTTTAGCTAGTAAAATTCCAGAAAATACTTGTAAATAGTGAATCTTATAAGACTGCAGGACAAACTTGGCATTTTATAAAGATTAACTGTAGAAGAGCTTCTAATATTCACACGTTTGAAGAGAGAAAATCTAAGCAAACATAAGAAATAGATAAAATACCACTATTAAATAGGTAAAATCCATCAAGTCTTTCCTCCATAAATCCCTAAAATTGACACCAGTTACTAGTTAGACTCACAAAAAGCTATGAATTTAATACTATCCACCCATGAGATCACAAAAAATGATTAAAAGACCTGCCAATTTTCCAAACTCATCTACTGCATACTATTCAAAGACAAAATGAAAATTCAGAAGCTTTGAGGGGCCCTCCTTCTAGCGCCATTATGTAGATGGTGAAATCTGCATTTCCTCAAAACAAACAACACACATTAGCATGGTTAGTTTAAAATAAAGCAAATAACAACATCTCTATGAAATAATACATCAATGCTTCCCAAATGCAAACAAATGACAAAAAGTAAGCTAAATAAGCATATGAAAAATATGAAGTATGTTTATCTCATAGTGGATTGGTGCTATTGTGGAAAATAGCCCTTTCCCAACCCTTTGCTAAGCTCAATGATGAAATTGATATGAAGATACTGTGATGCAATGGACAAAATCAGTTCTCCAATGAAGAGAGTGACTTTGCATAGGATTTGTGGATGATTTGTAGGGAATTTGATCAAAGATGAAGCTTTCATTTATAGATTCTCAAGTTGAAAGAATTCCTATGAGAGAGCAATGTGGGATAAAAAACAAGCCAATGAAAACATGCCACTTGTCAACTTGTGAGTGGTTGAGGAGTGTGCAAGATTTGGGAAATGTTCCCAAGAGAGGGAGATTTCAAATTTGAATTTGAGAGTAAATGTTGAGTTTGACTTGTGCAAGAAACATGTAAGAGCTTATTAATTGCTTTGTTGGATGTACATGTCCACTTGATTTTGAATTCAAACTTGAGGGAATATTCCTCAAAGATGCCATGTTGATTTTAATAAATCAATAAATTGATTTATTGGTGCAAGTGGGAAAAGCTAGAGGATGTGACCTGCATTAGATTATATTTAATTAGGATTAATTAGCTAGGATGATGATTAGGGGCTTTGACCCATTTGACTTAGATATTTTGATTTATTTAAATAAAAAAGGATGGAAGGTGATTTTTGACTTAATTAAATAAAGGTTTGATTTATTTAATTAAAAGGATAATGATAGGATCAAGTTTGATTTATTTAACATAAGTTGGTGACTTTCAAGGATTGATAAATAAACTTGATTTATTTGTTGAGTCGATGAATATGACCTAAGTGCATAATGTTAATTTCACGTGTCTACAGTAATGCATGTGAGATGAACAATGTTTCCTATATGATATAGTATGATATGCATAATGCTAACAGTTTATGGATGCAGGATGGATGCAATAGTAATGCTTTTGTGATTAACTCTCATGGTACCATGTTAGTGTGGAAATAAGACATAAGAAAATAAGATCTAACAAGAAAAATTTATTAGAGATGATGATGATGATGATGATTTTCTTATTAGGAATTTGGATTTTAAAGTTTTATTTACCTTATGTTTGATAATACACATAAGCAGGATGCATCAAGGTATAAAGAACTAGGATGGTGTTGCACCTAGTGTGATGGACTTTGACTCGACAATCAGATAGGAGTACTCCTATTCATATCTGACAGATGAAACCTTATTTAAAGTGCAGTTCAGATAATCCAAACATCTCAGACCAAAACATAGAAAGTCAAGCCTTCCTATGTGGTCAACAAGACACCTAAAACACCTTCCCTACACCCAAACAAAGCATGCATGACCAAGGTTATATTACAAGAATATCCAACAAGCACAACAAATAATAGATAATGATCATTTCCCCATTCCTTTCTCTCTAAATCCCTTCATTTTGACATCATCAAGAGGTCATTGGAATGAGCACAATAAGACAAGCTAAAAGACAAAGATCAAGTAAACAAACAAACTAATGTTCTTCATACTGCTAGCCAAGACTAAACTACAGTGATACCTGATGTTGATGTCCATTGTAGGAAGGATGTATCCTAGGACATGATGTTATCAGATGATGATGAGATTGATTGGATGATGGGCTATTAGTACCAAGGGGTAACCAACTTGTTTACCTACTAACCTAGACTTGAGACCTTGACATTTTGAGTTTTCATTTTTAATTTGCTACACTTGTTTCTGATTGTTTCACCAAAAGTTGGGGGTGATGATGACTTATGATGAGCGGATGTTTATTGTAGGTGAAAGCAAGATGGTACAGATGATTTTTTCAAATATTTGGATATTTTTTATGTTTT
>VDFB02134756.1:0-24454 GCA_007258455.2 Sequoia sempervirens | reverse complement strand
CCCACAAACAAGAGAATAAATTTTATTATTCAGAAAATGGAGCTTCTTACATGCAAAGGATCTGAAATCCCCAAGTTCTACAACACATGCAAGTTACAGAAAGCTACATAATAACCCTTTCGCAATGTGCAAGCTTGTCCCCAAAAAGTTACCCAAAAATTAGAAACCCACCCATAAATAGAGCCCCTCATTAGTTTGGAGCAAAAACAACATTCAAATTTGATTTTAGGCGGTTTGGCACCAAAAATTTACAACATGAAGTTCAAATTTCAAAAGAGCATTTGCAATTGTATCTTCTAGAAGTGCGCCAACTTCCCGAGGACATAACTTTTGATCCGAGACTCTGATTCACGAATCGTTTGAACCGTTGGAAAGGTCTCAAAGTCAATAACGCGCTCAAAATTGCTATGCCAATTTTGGAAAGTTTTGGGGCCGATCCGGGAGCTCTAAGTGCCTCAAATCTCACTTAGAAGATTTTTAGGTGCAAATTTGGGAAACTAAAACTGCAATATCTTTCAACCCAGGAACAGAAAATAAAAACCATAAATTGGGAATTTCATTATGACGAAAAGGGTATCCAAAAATGTAAAAACATCTAAAAACTAAGAAATTTGAAATTTAACTATTTTTGGGTGATGCAAGATTGCCCTTACACCACTGGATGCTCCTACATCACTTCTGATTTTGATTTGGACTTCTTGTCCTTCTTCTTTCCCTTTTCTTTTGATCTACCTCTAACAACAAGAGCCTTCTTCACCATCTCAGAACATTTTCTTCTCATCTCTTCTGATAACAAAGAAGCAACAACATCTTCCATCTTAAAAGTGGATGTCGTACTCCCAATAGCCATCACCAAGTGATCCCAAGAATCTGGCAAAGAACATAACAATAGCATAAAACAATCTTCTTCATCAATCTTCACACCCACAGATGCTAACTGAGCAATCAACATGTTGAAAGCATTCAAATGATTAGAAACAAACCCTCCCTCCTACATTTTCAAAGTGTACAACTTCTTCCTCAAGAAAAAATTATTCACCAAGGACTTGCCCTGATAAATAGCTGCCAGTCTTCTCCACAAAGAAGATGTTGTCTTTTCTTCATGAACATTTAGAAGAACAGAGTCTGCCAAACAGAGCCTTATTAGCCCCTTTTATTTTTGATCTGCAAGATCCCAATCCTCTTTCTTCATGCCTATAGGTTTTGTTCTAGACACAACAAGCCAAAGATCACGGTCAACTAACAAATCTTCCATTTTAAGTTTCCACAACTCAAAATTGATGCCATTGAATTTCTCAATTTCAATCTTTCCTGATGTACTTGCCATATTAATCTGTAATTCAAATTACTACACTTCTACAAGTCTCCCACTGAACATAATTGACACAAAAAACCTAACCTACCCACAAAGATAACATAATTGGCCAGGCTCTGATACCACTTGTAAGGAAAGCTTAGATGCAGAACAAACTCTCCTAATGCCAAAACCTCAGGGAAGAATGTAGCTATGAATTTAAATTTTCAATTATAGTCCAATAAGATACACTAGAAAAAAATAACAGAAAAGAGAAATGTACACATACACAATTGGACACTAGATTTACATGGGAAACCCTTATGGGAGAAAAACCCACCACACCAAGAAAAGCCTCTTTGTATTACAGTAATGGGGATTACATACAGAGATCAAACTTGTCTTTCTGATGTCAATTTACAACAACAACATTCATTGATTAGTCTTGTACAAAAAATTAATCTTACAATGAGCTCTCAAATAACAATGAATTCACTCAGATCAATCCTGTGTTCAGAATCAAACAACTCTACACAGTTCAACTATTCAGAATTCGATCATTTCTGAACATAGTCATTTTCCCTCACAACCTATTCATCTACCACACAAGAACGATCACAACTATTCAACTACCAATGGTTCATATTCAACTTCTCTCATTGGCTCAGTACATACCACGTAGGACAAACATAACTGTCCATCGGCAAGAGTCCAGGACATTTCATCGATAGTTAATGTCACCTCGATATGTCCATCGGCAATATCCCACATTGACATGGAATATTACTAGTCATTAGTTAATAAACAAAAGCCTAAAGACTTTAGGTATCCGTGAGTTATTCTTTTACCAACTTACTCGTAACGCATTTGACCATCTCGCTAAACTATTGATTATTCCTTGTGGTCTGTACCATACACGTGTCCACTTCTCGTGTGTTTCCAAAGAATCAAACTGGAGTCTACAATATTCCCAACAAGTCTCCTAGAACTCCAAGTGGTCCACACATCCATCGACTCGTTTGATCTCAGTCGTTCCTCACCATCCCGCAATGACCCCTTCACAAAGCTATGGCTAATCACAATATTGCGGGCTACAGCCATGTCCCATCAGATGAAGCCAAAGGGATGTGCTCGCTTGACCGTTGATCAATTGTCACTTGATCTCAATAGTTTTCCATTATCGCATGATCAGAAACTACAAGGTCTTTAATGATCGTGAAATCACAAGCGACTACCACATGTCTCAGATGATAACGTTGAAGGAATAAGGGAAGTTCCTTGGTAAAGTAATCAATCGATAACGAATAAATTTGGTCATTCAGCAAGTTAGAGAACTTTCAAACTCCGCAACAAAGAAGAAATTCGGTCAATCAAGGAATTACAAAACTTTCAAACTCCGTGACAAAGTTCCAAACTTAGAAAATCCAGTGATCAGCCGACAATGAAAACATGAACAATGATACAAGATAGCAAGTTGAGGCACAACTTCCAACAGGGATTTTATCCTTAGAGGTTTCTAAGTATTTGGATTTTCATCTCAATTTTCTCTCACTAAAGTCAAGAATAGGAAATTTTTTCCTTGATTTCCTTGACTTCCACATAATGGACTTTTTGTGATGAGAATAAGTTAGGATATTAGTCATCTAGTTTGAAAAGCTAAAGCAATAAAGTGTATGTGGTAAAATAAATCTATTAACGAAGATTAAATCAATTGAACCCCACACATGTGCTTGTTATCTTTTCTCTTATGATCTTCCAAGCAAAACATTGGTCTTTTGGTTTGAACTACTCATAGGGTAAAGCATGTTCTTCACTATCTTGGTCTCGTAAACAAGTCCTTCTTAGGTTCATTTAGGATCAAAATCAAACACTTCACCCTTCCTAAACATTTATCATATCATACCACAAACAACTTTAGAGCTTTGAAAACATCATTCTAGACTTGGGTAAATCATCAAACACATCAAAATCACCTTGTTTAGTTATGAGTGTGAGAATGCAACCTTTCTCATACCTCTAGTTAAACTAGCACCCCTTTGAACAAGTTCATGCTAAGGTTACATCCAACATCTTTGGATCTACAAGTTCATTATCCAAATCAAAACCTAACTCTAGCATTGATCCAAAGTTCCTAAAAGTTTAACACCATATCATTTACCCCTTTCATCCTTCATCTCATCATTAGTCCTAAACACCTTAAAGGTTCACTTTTGCAACAAGTTCAAAACACAACAAGAACATGGAATATAAACTTGATCCATACATCATGAGTAATCCAAGTCAACCAAACTATCAAGGCCTTACAATGTCGATTGATTATTGAAACTCACATTTATACAATCCATACATGGGATCATTATCTCCTACAAATCTCAATGGTACAACAAATGTGGGTATGCCCATTCAAAAGTTTGGAACACCTTTCCCAATGGTAGATTTAAATCCAAGACCAAACCTACAAATCTATTAACAGAACAATGAATGCATGAGCCTTCAAACGAACAACATTATCCCACCAAATCCATACATGCCAAATGTGAATATATCGAGTACAAGTTTACCAAACATGAATATTTCAAATCCACACTTGGTAAACTTTAGGATAAATATGTTTGTGAATCATAAAATTTTTGTTCAAATTCTAAACAAGATGTTAGTGACTCCATGTATTAATTCAAGTCAAGGTAACACCATGCAAAATCAAGGAAATGTGATTCCCAAACACAACAATGTTCAATTTCAACCTATCATGTGAAATCTAAGCATCACCCCAAGTCAGAACATTGTCCAAAATAAATTTTTCCATTATCCCATGCAAACACCACAAGTGTACATTCCAAATCTACTTGAACAAAAGCCAAATCAACTATATCAAGGGAGCCAAAATCAAAATAAAGATCAAAATTCACTAGATAAACTTGCTTCACTTGCCAAAATAATTGAATTATTGAGCCAAGAGACATCTTCACTCCAAAATCAATAAACTCTTCCATTGGTTAAACCATGTCATCAAAGCATTGAGTTGTGCCCACAATCACATCAAGAACAATATCTCCAATGTCAAGAGGTTGGATATCAAGATTGAAACTACATCAACAAAAAACCTAATCACCCCATATCGAAGATAAATCACCACATCTCAAAGATCAATCACATCTCCAAAATCAATCACTACAATGTCAATTTAAATTACAAGTCTTATAGGGTAACAAACAAGAATACACATCACTTGGGAAGCCAATCAAATCGGTCATGCTATAGTTGGTGCAGGAAAAACTCATCACAATTCCAACCTATGAAAACTATCAAGAGCCCTTAGTAAAACCACCATGGTACAATGAAAATCACCTGTGTGATTTTCCAAAAATAAAGGGACACACAACATTAGATTGTATTCGACTAAAAAATCTCATCCAAGACTTGATTGATCAAAAAATAATAACTATTAGGGACAATAATCAGGATTCAACCACTAACTTGATAGCATTGAAAATCTCTCCACCATAATTGTTGAAAACAATGATCAAGATCTATCCATCAATGAGCACCTTGCAGATGTTTCTACCTCATCCAATGATCAAATTAACATGCATCAAGAGTCACTTTTTGGTCGTGATCAAAACCCCTCAACAATATTCGGCAATGATCTATTTTGAGGAGTGTTAGAATTATTTGATCCTATTGACATAATCCACAACCCATCTACTAATGGTCATGTTGGAAATACCTCTACCTCATCCAATGATTTTGAGGACATATCTCATGAATTTATTCCAAAGCATGATCAACATCTTTCACCAGAGTCTAGCAATTGTCCTTCCCAAGACATATTGACATCCTTTGACCTCAAGGTTATAGATACTGAAGGAATCCTCAACTCAACATGTGATCCAAGCCCACTCAAATATCAAGAGAATATTGAGCCACTTCCCATGCCTAATGAAGATATCCAAGAATCCTTTATAAGCAATCCATCCTTCAAAATTGACACATGTCAAGAACTTGAACCAAAGCATGGAAAAAGAAATTCCCAACTCATTCAAGATCAAGAATTTGTATGTCCAAGATACTAGAATGATCTAATGGATACTCTCCTATTTATACAAGATGATCGTATCCACATAGCACATAATCCTCCAGCTACCCATGAGATGCTTTATGTGGATGGACACGTAGATGATCTTTATTTAGAACATGATTCCTTTACTCCTGATATTATTACACAAAAAGAGTAGGTTATTGATTCCTATAGTCAAATAGAGTTGTCAACATCAAGATCATATATATCGCAAATTCAAACTAAGGACATCATGTATGAAGATATCCAGCATTATCCACTCAAAGAAATAGGTTAGATAGAACATGATATTTTGTAGTCAGTAGAGCAACAAATTGAAATCACATCATCTGTAGTAGTCATTTATCAGAGAATGCTTACCGAACAAGACATCTCAAGACAAATAGAACCAAGGAAAAACTATGCTACTACCACCATACTGGGGGAAACTTTGTCTCAAGCAAACATCAACATAGGGAGAACACAAAATCCTTATGATGAAACTGATTCCAATACTACAACTAGCCACGTCATGAATCTTCATCCCCCCATCACCCCATCCACAAACTGGGACCAACATAAAAAGAAGGATGTAAATCAAAGCAAGAAGAACCTCATCAAAGGAAAAGAAGTAATGAAGCATGAAGAAAAATTCAAATAGAAGTGGGTACCAAAGAATACAAAGAAATATTATCCCTATCAAACTCCATTAGCAAAAGAAACTATGGGGAAAAATAAAAAAGGGAAAAGTATCCATCAAAGATGTCCACAAAGACAAAAGTAGGCTTCCCAAACATGAAGAAAAATTCAAATAGAAGTGGATACCAAAGAATACAGAGAAATATTATCCCTGTCAAACTCCATTATTCAAAGAAACTATGGGGAAAAATAAAAAATGGAAAAGTATCCATCAAAGATTTCCACAAAGACAAAAGTAGGCTTCCCAAGTGACGTACAAATTATATCAAGCAGTTGTTCCTAATTCCATACACACTTCCGTATCCACCCATCATCGCTCATCTTCCCAAGTTTGGAGAGTCAAAGGTTCCAACTATCAAACAATCCATCTTTTATTCCTTAACACACTCCATGCATGCCTCCACGCATGATATCCAATTCTCACATTAACCATGTATTGGCAGCCATCCTTCATCATAAGGATTCAAAAGACACTCTATCACGATATGCACACAAAGACAAAGTTAACTCTACTATCGATAAAGAAGATCAGGAATCTCAAAAGTTGTATTCAAGTGCACATATCTTGGAAAAACAACTCCTTCAGGAAGGATATCAATGAACCATTATGACAGAATCATCTACATCAACACAACAAGGTGGTTCAACATGAGCTTAAAATCTTTTAGAGAAAATACAAAAAGAAACAAAAAAATATAAAAATCCAAAAAAATCAGAAAAAAGGATTAAAAAGAGTAAAGAAAAAAATTGTGGTCTAGTGAAAACCACTATGGTGTCGCTTTGGGTAGGTACTGTGATGAAAACCTGGAAAATAGGTGTCATGTGTAGAATTGAGCATCTACCTATGCCACTTCAGGAGAAAGCACCTTATCACATCCATAATAAATCCATTCATCCATGAACCATTTATCCAACCCATTTCCATCTTCCATGTTATCTTGATCTTGAAAAAGTTTGGTGCACACTTTACACTTGCTTATGGTAAACATCATGACATGGGTCATTTTCATTGATCATATCCTACCCAAAATTATATAGGCCATGAAGCATTCCTCCATGCAAGCACCTTATCTTATCACAAGATAATCCATATCCATCCAACCCTACACCTATCCAAGAATCCATCCATGGCATTCCATACATTGCTAGACACTGGGGGCAGGTATTTACATCTTGCTCCAGGAATAAATCTTGATCTATACCTTCCAACTTATGTGGTGATCCGAACATTGGAAAATAAAATTGTTCAAAGCATTTGTGAGACAAAATCTAAGTCACTATCCCATCACACATTTTGATGAGAAGGAATTCCTTATCAAGCTTCATCTTTCATAAAACATCAATCCAAAAAATCACTATCAGTCACATCTAATTTGCACTTCAAACGTCACATCAAACCATTCAAAATGAGTTTGTTCAAAAACCAAGCTTCAAAATCCTAATCAATTAAATCTAATCAATCCATCATCATCTTGAGGTATCCTTCCAATTCCTTGTGTTGCTTAACACTATCCTATCATTTTTGTGTATCCTCAATAATGTTATCATCATCAATCTTGATCAATCAAATCCAATCAATCCCTCATCATCTTGGGATATCCATCCTAATCCTCATGTTTCTTAAACACTATCCTTGCATTGTTGTGTATCCTCAACAATGCTATATGTGCGAACCCCAACCTTGGTACCTGCAAAACAACAAGAATAAACAAGTTAGATAAGAGATTGCAAGCCAAAACAAGGATTCCCCATGAAATCCATTTACAACATTCAAAATAGGAAGAAAATATTAAAGAACACAATGAAAATGATAAAACAAATATTGAATCCTAATTAAATGAGAAAACTCATGATCCCATGGGGGAATTGGTGCCAATTTGATGTGAAAATTGGCCCTTTCCCAATTCCTATGATGCAAGTTTGATGTGTTGAAGAGATTTGATCCACTTTGTTGGTGAAGAATGAGAACTCCAAGCCAAAAATCTGCAAAAACCTAGCTATGACTCAATGATGATTGATGAAATTTGATGGATATTTGAGCATGGTAACTTTGCATAAATTGTGGATGATCAAATGAGGATATGAGCTCTTTATTTATAGAATTCCAAGATGGATGAATGTCAAAATTTGAGAAATGTGGGACTAACATTCATCCAATGGTATGATGCCACTTGTCAAGCTATGAATGGATGGAGGATGTGCAAGATTTGGGGTTTGTGCCAATAAATGCAAATATTTGAATTTCAAATTTGTTGAAATGACTTGCAAGAGGGAAGGGAAATTGCAATAAATGCCACTTTCCTCAAGGAAAAGGACATATAAGATGGATTAAATGCCTTGTTGGATGTACATGTTGACTTGGAATTTTTGAATTCAAATTAAGAGAATATTCCAAAAGATGCCTTGTGAGGAAAATAGAGATTTAATAAATTAATTAAATATATTTTCACGTGCAACTTACAAAATCTAGAGGATGGGACATAAGATGAGATTAAATTAATCAAGGGTTAATTAATTTAATGAGAGAGGTTAGATGATGTGACCTATTTGACTCAAATTTATGGATTTATTTAAATCAAATAAGAGAGGAATATGACAAGAGATTAATTAAATAAGGATTTTGATTTATTTAATTAAAAGAGATGGTGCCAAATTAAATCAAATAAGGTTTTAATTTATTTAATTTCATGAATAGACTTTAGACATTTAATCAAATAAAATTGATTATTTAATTAAATAGGGATAATTAGATCAGATGAATTGATTTAATTAACAAAAGAGATGACTTGATTAGATAAAATGATTTATTTAATTAAGAGAGGAATATTGATGATTTGATTAAATGGTTAGACCGAGGGATGATTCAGGAAGAAATGATGTTAGTAATCAGAATCAGGTGCACAATGTCAATCGGTATATTTTACATGTCTACATTTTGCCCCTCTTTGAAGCAATGCACTCGTTGCTTTGTTTCAAAGAATAAGCGATCTTGATCAAAGCCAAAAAAAATTGATATTTTAAAAACCTGCCCCACTACTACATAGAAACATAAAACATTCCATTATAATGCCCCCTCGAGAGATCGGACGAAAATTTTAAATTTTTTTGGGTGATCTCGTGAAAAAAGATGACCAAGTACCCAATAGGTCTGAAAGGGCTCTGGGAGGCTAAAAACGTGTCTAAACACAATAAAATGATGAAAAAAAAGCCTCAATCAGACAAAAACAAGTTTGAGGGTCCAAAACCCTAGCAGGACAGCCTTTCAAGGTTAAAAAACCCTAATTTTTAGGCTTAAAAGGGGCCCTAGGGGTCACTTTCAAGTCATTTTCGCACACCTTCGCTAGCAACCTTAAGATTTGAGCTCTGACTCTCCAGCGATATGGCACAACAACAACTTCCCCTGCACATCACTGATCGAGTTTGGACGTACCAGCGACCACCTAGCATTGGGGCACCGGTATGTGACCCTTACCCAAACCTCATATTTTCATTAAATGCTTTAATTAATGCTTTAAAGGGGCGGCTTGCCTGCAGTGGCACTACATAGCATCACTCGACATTCAAATTGGGTCGCGCAGTGTTGTTTTGCACTACAGCAGTGCAATTCAAAGTTTAGAAACTCCAACGTTGAGCTCAGATTTGGCAGGCTGGTTTGATAAAGTGTGAGGCGGTGTCGCTAAATTCACCTAAACTGCGATGCTGGAAGGGAAAGTGCATCACGGCGATGCAGTTTTACTCTTTTTGGGCTTGAGCGTCAAAGTTTGAGTAAAATCAAGCTGCAACACCATCACAAATTGTGCCACTGGGGAAGTTTTTTTGAATGCTTGGTAGAGAATTTTGCAAAAAAATTTAACACGTTGACCTTCCTTGATGCAGGACGTGGCGAGAGAGCTCTACTCTCGAGAGCATAGGTTGCAAGATTTACCTGGCGTCCTACGAGACCTGATTGACAGGGATTGGGATCGACTCGGGGTTGCGGGTTTGTGGCACATTACGTACTCAGCGCCTGTGCGCACCCACCTAGGGATGTTGTCAGCGCTGGCTGAGAGGTGGCACAACGAGACGTCCTCATTTCATCTCCCCACTGGCGAGGCTACCGTCACTCTGGAGGATGTTTGGCGTATTCTACAATTGTTGATTCATGGCCGATGGGTGATTTTTGATATGGACAAGCTGCGCAAGGCCTGCTACAGAGTCCTCGCCGCACAGGACATCATCTTCTATGAGGGACAGATAGAGCTAGTGTGATACAGGGTCATAGTGCCTCCCTACCGCTGGGTGATTGCGACTATCATTTTGAGTCTTTTTGCCCCAGACAGATGAGGGTGATACTTCAGTCTCGGCTAGGGGTATTGCTGGGAGTGGATGGTCTGAGACAGGCTGGTTCATTTTGCATGGGGGCATGTTCTTCTAGCTTCGCTTTACAGGGACCTTCATGAGTATGTCTAGATGGACGGCAGAGCGCTGGGGGCTGGGGTGACTTTACTTCACGTCTGGGCGTGGAAGGACATTTTTGTGCTACATCCACATGTCGTTCTAGTTTCAATGGGGGCAGACGATCCCCTCATGGCATGATACAGAGGCGGTGTGTCCTTCACACACACCGGTGAGCACATGATCCCCACCTGGAGGCGGGTCTTAGACAAGATGCTAGTTTTCACTTGGCGACCATACCTTGGTCGGCCTGCATGGGTCAACAATGTCGATCAGCTATTCTACTACTGCTAGGACCAATACATTCAGGGGTGGGAGCATACTATGATTGAGAGGTACCTACCTGGGCACATGCAACGTTAGTTCAGAGAGTCGCAGGATCAGCCTGATGATGACTATGTAGCCATCTTCACTTGCAGCATGACACAGGTGTCATTGGGACATTACATTCCTGCCTCAAAGGCAGTTGATAGTTTCCAACAGCTGGTAGCTCGCCCATGGGCTTATGATCAGGGCCTAGCAGATCTAGGGACCACTTAGGCTTATAGGGATTGGTTCTGACCTCCACTTCGGTTGACCATTCCAAGTGAGGACCTAGATGTGCAGAGAGTCAGGGGCAGAGGGGGAGGCCTAGGATGGAGAGCTGAGGTTTGATGAGATCCGGTGGTCATGCCCCCAATCCATCTAGGGCAGGGGGATGTTCATATGCAAGATCAGTAGCAGGTGCCACCAATTCCACCACCATGAGCCGAGGGTGAGGATCAGCTCCAGGTGCAGCCACGGGTACAGCCAACAGGACAGGTAGATGCACGGGACACCTTGATTGCACAGTTGCAGGCCTAGGTTTAGGCGGTGATAGTGGAGAGAGATTAGGTGAGGGTTGAGAGAGAGAAGCTTAGGGCTGAGAGGGATCAGGCCATGTAGCAGAGATAGGCTATAGAGCTACAGGCAACTACTGAGCTAGGCCGAAGGCAGTAGATAGAGAGAATGATAGCCTCCTCCTCCCAGGGTACAGTGTCAGTTCAATCCTCGAGGGATTCTATCCGAGAGGAAGAGTATTATCGGCGGGCCTATCACGATACCATGCCCAGAGCAGAGTGGGTCGCAGGATACTCAGAGCGGGCCAACCATGGACCAGTAGAGGGTCACGGTGATAGGGGTGAGGGTAGCATTCACAGGGACCGAGCTTGATCGAGATGTTACCATACTTTTTGTGCCTTATGGGCTCATTTTTGATAGCCCTGATGGGCCTTTTGTAATGATTGATGCATATGTACAGTGATCTAATTTATTCTTTGTACTATGACAGTGAAATTATTGATGATATATTTATGAGCTGATTTTGATGTGATGAAATGCGTACTCTTTATTTATGCATGTATGATTCTACTTCTATATGTTATGGATGCATTTATTTCTATTGATGTTTATGCAATGATTATGACTAACAGATCTATATTATGCTAACCTATGATATGATGTGCAATGATGTTATCTATATGATGATCTATTTTATGCAAATGTGATATGTGATACGGATTTTAATATGTAAAATGATATGATCTATGGTATATGCAATGATTTGTGGAATATGCTTATATATGAGATGATTTATGGATGGATGTAATATGAATGCAATGGTTGTGATATGAAATGATGTAATGCAAATGCGATAGTTTTATGATGATGCGAATGTTATTATCCTAAACGTATTAAGTGATGATATTAAATGGTTGTGAAATGAAAAATGAATGTTTATGCAATGATTGATATAATCCCATGAGATGCAATGTAATGGGTGAAATGCAATGACATGGATGCACCTATTGAAGAATGTTTATGATAAAATATTTATGATGATAAAAAATGCAAAATGTATGTTTCCTATATGATATTTTTATGCAATATGCTAATGATTTTTGGATGCAGGATCGATGGCGATGATGGTGATGATGATCAGCTGTCATAGTACCTTGTTAGCGCAGTCAGTAAGAAAAGAAGAAGTCATTTCAATAAGACACGTAAAGATGATGCAAATGCAAAATGATGATGATGATGATGATTACTTGCCAAGGAATTCATGGATTTTCAAAGGGCCAAATTTCTTTATGTTTGATAACACACGCAAGTTAATTCATCGGAGGTATAAAGGATCAGGATGGCGCGGGAATTCCGAAGTGTGGATGGACTTTGACTCTAATAAATAGAGGAGTACCTTTGAAATTCACACCGGACATAAGCAAAACTCGCTAGGATGTAACCGTAGTTTTCAAAGACCCTCGCACTTCAAAACAATGTAGCAAAACTCCATTCAAGCAATAGTCAAAAAGTTGCCCCCAGACCTCTTCCATACATACCTAAGAAAAAGCAGTATTCTTTTGAGGTTATATTACAAAGAAACTGCTCAATAAGTATATTAGCATAAAAGATAAATGATCGCTGGCCCCATTCTATTTAAATCCTGCTTTGATATCATCGAGACGCCCTAGAATGAGAGTTTCAAATAAGATAAGTCAAAAAGATAAAGCTTACCGCAAACAAAAAAATTGATGCTCTTCAATACCACTAACGGAAGGTGGATGTGTTTTCTAAGATGATAACCGAAACCTATTGCCAAAAGATAATGCCCATTGTAGGAAGGATTAATCCTAGGACACGTTAGTGGATACGGAATGCCATTTCGCTTTATCCTCGTAGTTACTTCGCTTATGATTGATAAGGGGACCACCGTGGCGATAAAAGGATCGATACAAAGAGATGACCAAATGTTTACGCGACCGACTTAGACTTAAGACTTGACATTTTTGAGTTTTACTTTAAGTCGCTAGACTTGTTTCCAACTATTTCACCAAAGGTTGATGATGAGTGTTTATTGAGTGAATGTTTATTGTGGGTGAAAGTGAGATGGGGATGGATGGATTTTTTAAATTTTTGGATGTTTTGATGTTCTTGAAATGTTTTGAGGCTGTTTTTGGTGTTTTAAAGATGTTTTACAAATGTTTTCGGATTTATTTATTTTTATTTTTATTTATTCTTTTTTATTTTTTGGATTTTTCAAATGTTTTTTGGATTTTATGAGATATTAACCAAGAGACTAGCCTAAAGACCTATCCTAGGGTCTCTTCGAGGGTCGATCACCCAGATTATCCCTTGCTCACGCTATATAACGCAGACCACGAAATTCAATAAGACTAATTCTATTTTTGGACTTTTTGATCTTTTGACCTGCTTTTTGGATTTTGATGATGTTTCGCTATTTTTGATTTTATTTTGTTTCTTCAAATGTTTTGGATTTTTTGATATTACCTTGATGCTTTCTTGATTTTTTCTCATTTGAGGAGCTTTACGTAATATATAAAATGGTTGTTCTACATAAATAAAGTTCCTTAGTGTATGCAATAGACTACTCTCGATAAAAGGAAAGACAAAACCGAACCCCGGGCGGGATGGGTCGAAAGTAGTACTAGGAGGGATCTGCGCCACAAAATACCGCGACCGCTTGCGCGTGATGGGAGGGATGTGGAGCGGGATGGATGGATCCTCAATACGATGGATGATGGGTTTAAATGGATGGATGGTGGCCTAACAAGTCGCGAAAAGATCCTTGTGGATGGGAAGTGCTTTCATTTCACGCCAGCGTTCCTATCTTGCCGTGCTCTTCACCAAGGCACTTGGCCCGGCTGCGTTCCGGCGGTTTCACTCAGAGGACATCTCTTTTCTCTTTACTATTTTTTTATCTAGTTTCTTTTTTTGATTTTTCTTTTTTGCTTTTTTTGTTGTTACCAAGATGCCTGTTTGCCAAGTTTTCACCAAGGTATTTTTACAGGACATTTTCTATTTTTTTTGGATTTTTTGGTTCTATACCTTAAAAGATTTAGGCATAAATTTTTTTGAGATGAGAGCTATTCATGGGCTCTTGCAGAGGTTCTCCTTCGAGTGTTGATAACTGATATACCCCTAACTTGTAACTTGTTGTGATGACGAATGGTCCTAACTAATTAGGTTTGAACTTGCCTTTGTTGCTTGGGTTTGGGATATTCTTCTGATTTTCTTTTAAGACCAGTTCTCTGACTTGGAACGTCCTGCTTCTGATTTTCTTATTGTAGCTTTGTTTGAGTCTATTCTGATAGACTTGAGAGTGATTCAAAGCATCTATACATCTCTCATCTAGTAACTCCAGCTCATTTAGTCTTGATACCTGGTACTCTTCATCTGTTATGAGGTTTTGTAGTGATATTTTGAGGGATGGGAGCTCGATCTCAATGGGGAGTACCACTTCTGATCTGTAGACTAAGGAGAATGGGGTGGCGCCGGTGGGTGTGCAGATGCTAGTTTGGTAGGCCCAAAGGGTGGGAGTAAGCTGCAAATGCCAGTCATGACCTACGTCATTGACTATTTTCTTGAGGAATTTCAAAATGCTTTTATTTGTAGCTTCGGCTTGGCCATTTCCTTAGGGATAATATGGGGTGGAGAAGCGATGTTGGATTTTGAATTTCTCATATAAGTCACAGACTTCCTGATTTTTGAATGGTGTCCCATTATCTAATATAATGGCTTGTGGAACACCATAGCGGAAAATGAGATAGTTCAGGATGAACATAGAAATTTGCTTCCCAGTTATGTATGTCATGGGTATGGCATCCACCCACTTAGTGAAGTACTCGGTTGCGGTTATGATGAATTTATGGCCATTAGATGAGGTGGGTGTGATTTTCCCAATGAGATCGAGTCCCCACTATGAAAAGAGCCATGGTGTGACGATAGGATGAAGCTCGTAAGCTGGAGCATGGATGAGGTCCCCATGTTACTGACATTGTAGACACCTTCTGGCATGATCATGTGCTTCTCTTTCCATTGTCGGCCAATAATACCCCATCCTCAATAGTTTCTTGGCTTTCGTCATTCCACTCAAGTGCGAACCACAGATACCTTTGTGTACTTTGGTTAGAGTGGTTAACACCTCCTCAACATTTAGGCAACGTAGTAGGGTACCTTCTATGCTTCTACGGTATAGGGTATCACCTAGGATGACAAATTTGGATTCCTTTTTAACAAAGGTTTGTTTTAGGTTTGATGGTAGGTCAGCGAGTATGACTCCTATTCGAAGATATGTGTAAATGTCATGATACCAAGGATCACCGGGACCAACAATTTCACACACGAATTCTGATTCTGGTACTTCGAATGCAAGAATGAGAAGCTTCTCAATCAAGAATTCATATTTTGGAATGTTGTGAGGGATGTCTAATAGGGATCCAATTGTTGCCATGGCATCTGCTGCTCTGTTGTTGGTTCTAGGAATCTGCTCAAATGTTATTTCTATAAAATATTCTTTGAGAGTCTCCACCAATTTCTTGTATGGAGTGAGCTTGTCATCCTTGGTCTGATATTCATTATTGACTTGATTTATGATCAACTGAGAGTCCCCGTACACTTTGAGAGCTATAATGTTCCATTGCACTGCTATCCTGAGACCTATAGTCAAAGCCTCGTATTCTGCAATGTTGTTGGTGCAAGGAAATGCCAGTTTGTATGACCTTGGTATGCAATCCCCTTGTGGGGTGATGAAGAAGACACCAGCTCCTGATCCGTGTTGTGTGTATGATCCATCGAAGTATAGTTTCAAGTGGTCAGCTACGTTGAGGTTAAAAATGGATTCATCTGGAAACTCGGAGAGAAGAGGATTCTCATAATAAATAGGTGCTTCTGCTAGTTGATCTAGAATAACTTGTCCCTTAATTGCTTTCCACTCTACATACTCGATTTCATACTCTAACAATATCATCACCCATTTTTCCATTCTTCCTGTGAGCATTGCCTTTGATACTAGATACTTGAGGGGGTCAATTTTGGCGATGAGCTTTATCTTGTGTGCCAACATGTGGTGTCTAAATTTTTCTGATGCAAACACTACTGTGAGGCATGCTTTCTAGATGAATGAGTAGTTTAGCTCATGACCGACCATTGTTCTACTAATATAGTAGATAACCCTTTCCATTCCGTTTTCATCATGTTGAGCTAGGAGAGCTCCAAGAGCTGTTGTTGTTGCTGACATGTATAAGATCAATGGCTTTCTTGGGATGGGTGGCATTAAGACTAGTGGTGTCAGTAGATATTCCTTAATTTTTTTGAATGCCTCTTCGCACTTGGTATCCCATTTGTATGCTACTCCCTTGTGGAGTAGGTGGGAATATGGGTTTTGCTTGTCTGTCAGTTGTGTTATGAATCATCGGATGGATTGAAGTCTGTCTTGGAGGCCCCTCAATTGTTTTAATGTCTTTGGTTCTTCCATCTCGAGGATTGCTTTCACCTTCACTGGATCCACCTCGATACCCCTCATGGACACTATGTATCCTAGAAATTTACCTGATTGTATGTTGAAGACGCACTTCTTGGGATTTAGTCTGACTTTGTATTCCTCCAGTCTGTCAAAGATAGCACCTAGGGTTGCTATGTGATCTTTTCTTTTTCTAGACTTGGCTAGAATGTCATCGACATAGTCTTCAACCATCTTATGGATCATGTCATGGAATATCAATGTCATAGCCCTTTGGTATGTTACTCCTATGTTCTTTAGGCCAAATGGCATCATGTTCCAACAGTAGGTCCCCAATGGAGAAGTAAAAGTCATCTTATGTTGATCTTATTTTGCTATCATGATCTGATTGTATCCTAAAAATTCATCCATTAGTGATAGCATCTCATGTCCTACTATCATGTCCACTATCATGTCGATGTTGGGTAGTGGGAAATCATCCTTTGGACATGCCTTGTTCAAATCTCTGAAGTCTGTGCAGATTCTGGTGGCTTCGTCAAGCTTTGAAATAGGTACCAAATTTGACACCCATTCTGGGTAATCGATTGGTCAGATGAATCCTACATCTAACAACTTTTTGAGCTCCCTTTTGACTAATAGAGCGATCTGAGGGTGCATTTTTCAAAGCTTTTGTTTGACCAGCTTTGCTTCTAGATACACTGCTAAGTGATGAACCACAATCTTTAGATCAAGCCCTGGCATGTCAGCATAACTACATGTGAATTTTATTTTCCTTTCCCTTAGGAATGCTGCTAGGTGTTCTTTCTCTTCTGAGAGTAGTGATTCCACATAGAATGTAATATGTGGGGTCTGCTCAGTTCCTAGGTTGACTAAATTGCATTTTTCAGCCAATACTGCTAACTTTTCCTGATGAATAGCTCTTAAAGGAAGATTGAATCCTTCATCCTCGGGTGCCTCACAGAGGTTTTCACCATTGGATACGTCTTTTCTTTTTCCTTTTTTCTTGTTAGCGAGTGCCACGGTGTGGTTTTCACTCAAGAACTTGGATGTGATTCTTAGTTTCTCACTTTTACGATTGAAGGATTCAATCATTTCCCCATAATAGGCATGTGTGTCCAACTCTATTATAAACCCTGCCTTGTGATCTCCATCTGGAATATTATCCTGCAATCCCATGAATTCTAAGAGTGCTTCATCATTTTCAAATGTATCAAGAACTGGTGGTCCTCATTGGTCGTGGTCGATGAGTTGGGGATATACTAGGCGAATCTCATGATCTTGTTGGTATGGTTCAAAGGAGATGGTACTAATAATACACAAGGCAGTGTCCCAAATAACCTAGGTAGATTGGTCATGGTATCCTTGTCATCGCTACTAATATAGGCCTCAGTTATAAAGTTATGTATGTCTCTACCTATGGCTATTGATGAGCATACTTCTGCTATTATTGGTTGAGGAGAAATATTAACCGTTCTAACCAGAGGACTTCGGCCATGTATGGTTATACTCGGAGGGGTATATCCAAGGCCAAGATTTGTTATGGGTTGCGTCTCTAGCATGATAGGTATTATGAGCCCATTTCCATTTTGTCCTAGTCTTTTATTTTTGTCGTAGCCCATTGCGAGCATCATTTGTAGGCCCTTGCTTGTCTCATCCATTGGTAAATTAACTGCTGGTCTTTCATCTTGATATAACATGTGTGATGGATCTGCTTCAATGACCTCTTGGCCAAGGTCTCCCCATCTTGTGGATTCGGGATAGTCTTCAGGAGACGTTTGTGATGTAGAAGCTTGGTTTTCTTGTGGACGTCCCCGTGATCTAGGAGATTGTGGTAACTCTTCTATCACAAAACCATTGTTAGGGAGCTTGTAGCTTCCACAACCATCCTCTTGGATGATGAGCTTGATGTCAGAGATGGTGGGAATGGTGGGAGTGGCAGGTTTCTCTGTCGCAGAAGTGGACACGAGAGTGGTGAGGTCGATGTATGGTGTGGATGGGCCCTCATCATTTTTTGGCACTTGGGAGATTTTGTAATACTTTTCTTCAATATTTTTGCAATATGAGAAAGGTTCGGGGTCTCCATGGATGGTAACTTCTTGTCTGTTATGTGTAAATTTCAAACATTGGTGGAAAGTTGATGCTACCGCTTTCATCGCATAGATCCATGGATGTCCTAAGAGGATATTATATGGAAAGTCGAGGTCCAAGACCTAACAAGTGGTTTCCATGAGAGTCAGCCCTACTTGAATAGGAAGTTTAATTGTGCCTTGAGACACTCTTTCTTGGTCATCATATGATCTTATCGTTATGCCCTTTCCTTTGTTGATGGAATCTTCTGATATTTTCAACTGTTTGATGAGGCTTAGGGAACATATGTTCAAGCCCGCACCTCCATCCACCAAGAACCTTTTGATTTTTCTCTTATGTACAATGGCTTCCAAGTGAAGTGCATGGTTGTGAGATGGTTGGGCGGGGAAATCCTAGTCAGAGAATGTGAGGAGATTAGGTGTTATGATGTTTCTAACCATAGCTTGGAATTGCTCCGCATCGAGATCTGTAGGGACAGTGGATGAGGCTAATGCTTCCTCAAGGATCTTTTTATGAGATGATGATATTTTTAACAACTCCATGATGGAGATGTGTGCTGGCATTCTCTTGAGTTGATCTACAACATTGTAGCCATCCGGAACGGATCTAGATGAAGGGACTCTATTTGGTTGGGATGACCCTACAATGGTTACTTTGCCACCTCTTGTGGTGACTCCACAATCTTTGGCATGGGCGCCCTTGATGGTGATGACCATGCAATCTTCATTTAGGGAGGAAACGACTGTTTCATACACATGATTTACATTACCTTTCTCTTAATCATTTTTATTCCCTTTGTTGCCATGATTCGGCATCGGATTCGTATATATCTTAAGATCCTGATTTCTTGTAGGTTGTTCCGCGTTTATGATTTTCTTATCGATGAGACCTTGGATGATTTTTTTGAGTCTCATTCAACTATTTGTGGTATAGCCTTTGATTTTATGAAATTCACAAAGTTGATTCTCGTTATACCAAGGAGGTTTTACATCAAGTTCTTAGTAATTCTCAAATGTAGGAGGCTTGATGAGTTTTTCGTCTATCAACCTTTTCATTATGTCCTCAAGGGGTTCCCCCAAAATGATGTATTTTTGTTTGGGATAACTTTTGCGTTGGGGTGGTCCCCTTTGACCATTGAGATTATTGATGGTTGGATTGTTGTTGGGTTGGTGTGTTGTGTGATGGTGGTTTTGGTGTTGGATTTGTGGTGTGGGTATGTTTTGGTGTGGGGCACTAATGACCACCTTGGCATCAACGATACCATCATTAGTAACATTTTTTTTCCTTTCCCAGGTGTGAGGTTTATCATTGTAATTGGATGGTGGGCGGTTGTTTTTTTGTTCGTGGTATGATGTTGATTCCGCTGATTGAGTCACAAGGGCTCTTTCGATGCTAAGCGCCTTGGGGATCAACTGATCGTATGTGGTGATGCTCTTAACCTTGAGATGAAATTCCAAGCGGCCTTCAATGTTAGCTATGATGGTGCAAACTTGTTCTTCTGGCATGGTCCACTTGCTCCGATTGGCCTTGGATCGTCATCATTGTAGGAATGAGGCGAATGATTCTCCCTTTCCTTGTTTCAAAGCTGAAATTTCTTCTAGACTAACATCCATTGCAATGTTGCATGCGTAGTTCTTAATGAATGTGTTTATTTAATGCCTGAAGGTAAGCGAGAGAACCATTCCATAGCATGTCCTGCTAAGCTCCTAGGAAATAGCTGCATTATATAAGTATCATCATATGTGACCTCCATGCAATGAACTTGGAATTCCTTGATGTGATCTTTAGGGTTTCCCATCCCTTGATATTTGTCAAATTTGGGGATCTCAAATCCCTTGGGGAATGGTTTCATTACTAAGCTCCTATCAAATGGATAGGGACACAAGTTGCTTGGTGTTTTGGTTGTTCACCCTGATTGAAGGTCGAGCACTTGTTGCGAGAGCAACTTGAGTTGTTTCGTCACATCATTTTTGTGGATCAAGGGGTGGGATGAATTTTTTTTGGGGTGTTTCAATTGTGGGTTGGATGGGTGGGTTGGTCGATGTTTTGTTCGATGTTATCTGTACATTTTTCCGAGTGAGGTAGGCTTCCACCTGCTTTTGTATGAACAACGCTTGTTGTTGATCTTGTTGTTGCTACACTGAGATTTGTGGTTGTTGTTACACTTGTTGTTGTTCCAACAATGCTTGTTGTTGGGCTTGTTTTTGTTCCAACAACACTTGTTGTTGGGCTGCCAATTCTACTGCTTCCTGCTGCTCTTGGTATTGCTTTAATGCTTGCTGATATGCTTGCAATTGCGCTACTTGTCTTTGTGCATGGAGTTGTGCTTGATATTGGGCTTGTTGTGCTTGGTATTGATCTTGCGCTTGAGCTTGCACTTGAGCTTGCACTTGTGCTGCTTGTGCTTGAGTTGTTTGTTGTTGCAATAATAGTTGTGCTTGAGCAGCCTTTTGTGCTTGCAATGCTTGTGCAGCTTGTGCAGCTTGAGCGGCTTGTTGTTTTTGTTGCAATAATGTTTGGGCTTGTTGCGCTTGTAATGTGACTTGTGCTACTTGGGCGGCCTGTGCAACTTGAGCAACTTGCTAAGCAACTAGTTGTTTGTCTTTTTGTTTATGAACTTGTTGGTATCCTCTTTGGAAAGTAGCTTGCAATGTCGCATTGTATTGGCTTGATGTGGTGGTGGATTTGGAATGGTGTTTGTGAAGGTGGTGTTGGTGTTTTGCGTGATGGATGGTGTTGTTGATGTGATTGGTCCTTGATAGACCATGCTTCGCAATGTTAGGGGGGTGTTTGATGATGTTGCAATTGCTTGTGCATTTATCGCTTGTTGTTGTGATGTCAACAATAGGTTTTGAGCGTTTGACATGATGTTTTGGTTGATATTTGGGATGTTGTTTTGATCGATACTTGGTAGAGGGGGAAGCCCTAAACCAAGGAGTGGTGTGGATGATAATGGAAATGGTGGGAGAGGTGGAAATGTAAGGGGTGTTAGTTGTTGTGAAAATTTTGTGATGTCGAATATTCCCCTTGGTCTGAACATATCCCCCTCTTCCTGTGAATTTGTGAGGAGAGGTGTTTAAGGTGTTGCGTGAAAAAATGATGATGATGGATCATCATGGAAGGTGAGAGGAACATTATTGTGTAATGGGTTTTGGGGTATGTTTTGTTCCAAGGTGGTGTTTGCATCCAAGTTTTGATTATTAACAAGGGGGTGTGCTTGGAGAGCATTGAGGAATGTGTTTCCCTTGTTGACATTAGGTTGGGTTGGAGCAAAGGATGTTGTGATTTGAGGAATTTTTTGTGTAATGTTTTGAGATGGGGGTGTAGATGAAATGGGAATGTTGGATGAGATTAGAGGAAAAGATGTCTCCACTATAGTACTCACATCAAAATCCGAAGGTAACTTGGCCCCTTGTTTTGCTAACTCAAGCATGTATAATGAAGGGTTGAGCCTCATCATGATGTTGATGATTCTGTGGTTGTCCGGATTTTGGAGCATTTCAGTCATTTCCTCACGAGACATTCCAAAGGTCCTCCTTGGTTTCCTGGCGGATTTCATGTATGACGGTGCCTAATTAGGGATCCATGACCACGCTTTTGTTTGGCTAAGATCGCTTTGAAGTGGGTGTTTCATTTACTCTTCTTTGTATTGAGATCTGCTTTGAACCATAAAACAAGGATCAATCTTCAAGAATATGGGAGATGAATCTCTTGATTCTTTGGATCGATCTTTATCTTATGTTCCAAAGTGAAATTTTTTTAGGATGTCTTTGAGGATCAAAAAGGCATATACATTTACGATGATGGGGATGCATTTATACGTGTGGCGTTACGATCTTTTGGTAGGTCTTGAAGTTATGCTATTACATACTAGCTTTGTACTCTGTATCTTTGATTTGATTGATTTGGGATTTTGTCCCTTGATTTTTTTTTTAATTTTTTTGAGAAAACATACCCTAAGATGTTGGATGATGATCTAAGGGATAGATTTTTTCAAAGGATGATGATTAGAATATGTGCGGGGAGAAGGATGCATCTACCCACACCTATTCAAAAGATGATCGTTTCACTAAGTATATGAAGAAGGATTCATCTGCATATACTAAGCTAGACAAAATTATTTTGATAACTTTGATTAAGCATATGCAAAAGGATGCATCTACACATACCTAGCCAAAGGTGTTTTTGATAATTTTTTTCAAGGATTTAGTCTCAATGATTTTGATGATTTTTTATTTTGGCACAAAGCCTAGTATTAAGGATGATTTTCAAGATTTTCCAAAAGGTGATGATGAGATGGATTTTGTTTTGATGTTTTGAAAAAGATATTGATTTTTTTTATCCTAAGATGAACCTAAAAAGACACTTTGTTTTCCTAGACCTAGGCATTGAAGAGCATGCAAATGCTTCCTAAAGACCTTTGTAACCAAGAAATTATTTCATTTGAACATTCATTTTTTAGATTTTCAACCAATGAATTTTTTTCTTTGGGGTTGTGAGTCTTCAACACTTATGAAAGTTCATTTTGCTTAGCTTTGCTTAATGTCTTTATTTTACCAAAAACACTTTCTTTGATTAATTTTTCAAACTAAGATGTCCAATGAATTAATTTCTTCAAACCCCACAAGATATGTTATGTGGAAATTTAATGAACTTAAGGCAAGGGTTTTCCTATTGTTTACTTAAGGAGACAAATCGAGATATAACCCAATGTTTAGAAACCTCTAAGGATGTGAATCCCAAGGGAAAGCAATAACATATGGATTGAGTCAATTGTATTTGTCTTCAAAAGGGTTTGAAATTTGGATGAGGTTTAAGTGTTTGTTTCCATGGTGTTTTTGATCAAGCAATTAATTGTAACCCAAGAATAAGTACAACCCTATGGATGTGTAAGACAATATTTTTTGGATTCCCACTTGGAAAAGTTCAGCTACACTTATCTTTAGCGAATGGTTAGAGGCTTGACCCCACTAGCTCCCCTCCATGACACTCACTTATACGGGGTAGCCAAGCATCAACACCCATGAAACTCCCATGGCATGTTTTCCATTTCTACTAGAAGACCGTAAAAGTGGGGTGGTTTCAGAATGACCGTTCTTGCACAAAAAAATAGATTAAAGGATTTTGGAAAATTCTAGCACATGGGTTTTAATAAGGACTTTCCATTCGTGGAGATTGACCCATACGGCAAGAGTCCCCGTTCAGATCTATCTTGTCGGAATCAACCACGTGATATTGGCATTTCTTGCAATATCCACATTTATATCCTGGTTGGAAATACTCTTGGATTTATAGTGTTACCGGTTGAGTCGCTCCCTTGGGTGGGTACTTTTTCCCCAAGGCAGGCCCTCTAGGATAAATAAAAGTGAATGAAGAACAATATTCGTAACTCGATCAATCCTTGTTGGCAACAAGGAGAGAGAATATATGCAACAATGTCCCCACTCACGCTCGCACAAGATGTTCAATTTTAAACCCAAATCGAAGTGTGGAGGTGATTACTTTGTCTCACCCTAAAGTCATGAAAAAGGCCTTTTGATTCTCAAGATCGCTATAAAGCGCGAGAGAAGCACATGGGTGTGTGCAAGAAGTTGAGTCCACTTTT
>VDFB02134755.1:0-17580 GCA_007258455.2 Sequoia sempervirens | reverse complement strand
CTAAGTTAACTTATGCTAGTATAATAATTAATTAATTACACCAACAATTTTGTTTGGGATATTAATTGCCACGACATATGATGCTTAAGCTACCTTCAAAATTTTGGTTCAAGTTCCAAGAAAATTATGTTGAAAGTACATCATTGCTAAGGGTTATCATAAATTCTTGTCATTTCAAAATGGCAAGTAATTTGATTTGCACGAACAAATAACTGGCAATACATGCCGAATTTAAAGCGTAAAGTTGCGAGCCGTAGTAGGTCACCCAAAGAAGGAAATAGCTAAGTGTAGAATGTAAAATGTTTTTGTATTGTGAATGCTTTTCAAAAATGCTGCCCATATCAAAAGAGATTTTAGGTGCAACCAGAGTCGCAGGTAGGTCCCATTTGTTCATTATTTCCCAAAACTAGTCGATGCAGCTATCAAACATTTCAACCCGTGCACTAGCACCGTCAAGGGCTAGAAATTAAGGGTCAATATTTGTCCAGAAGCTATCTAGAAAATGTTGTGCATTCCTAACCTCGACTCCAGACAAGAAGAGGTAGAATCATTCAAACCAGCAAAGGGAGAAAGAGTATGGAGAAACATGAAAAAGGCTCAAGAATTTTACAACATAGAAACCAAAAGGCCTAAAGCAGATCACCAAAAGCCACCAAATATTTTGACGCCGCTCATCGCCTTCCCCGCAGACATGCAGGATGCATTCTCAATGTTGGCATTTGTTTGCGGTTTGGACACTGACAAGGATGTACACGAATTTTAGTTGGGTCCAGGGTTTTAGTTTCGTAAGAAGCATACCTTTTTCTGGTATGACTTTGCAGAATATCTTATTGATGAGATGTTAAGGAAAGTCAGGGATTACTCGACGCAACGAAGGTTCAAGTTTCCTTCCTTCCTTGCTTACATGTTTTTGCACCAGAACCCTGATTTCTTTAAGAAGTATATTAAGTTGTCTATTTTTTATTATTCGGGAAAACAAAAGCTGATTTCTATATGAACTCTCCTCTTTGCTACCTATGACTATTATGCATTTTCAGATTATTTCTTGACTCTAATTTTGCAATATTTGAAGGGGGATGATGGTTTCGACCGACTCACCAAGGAGCAAACTACATATATGTATAATTTCACCCCCAAAGGTGACTAGTTTCTTGGAGCGGATTTCAAATTCATTTGGCTATGCTATTTCACTGAAGAACCATTTCGCCTTCTGGCCTATGTCACGAATAGGGTGCTAGCCCTTGAAATGTTCCTGCAGGCATCTCTTATCGACTACCAATTTTGCGAAGGGAAGGCCAAAAAGAGGGGATTCTTCATTTGTCTGCAAACCTTCAAAATGGTGGTCATGAACAAGAAACGGACACACCAACTGCTAGAAGATGAGCTGGATCACCTCGGGTTGGTAATGATTTGTGGTCAATGGGATTACAACCTCGAAAATGATGCACCAAATGAATTTTTCAAGGTAATACATAGCCCACGACCTTACTAGGAGAAGAGGAGGAGCCCACTGAAAGATCTGGATGATCTACTAGTTGATTTGATCCACATTCCTATAAAGGACAGTAGGCCACCATGGCACAAGTTCTACTTCCCCTCGACGGTGTATGATGAGTGTAGACACATAAAATGTACTAATTGATGTTGGACATCTGATCCTGACCACTAACATCACTTCATCCTGAATCATCCTTCGGTCTAACCATTTAATCAAATGCCTTTATTTGATTAAATTCATTAATTTTCCTCTCTTAATTAAATAAATCATGTATTTAATTAAGTCTCTCTCTTGTGTTAATTAAATCAATCAATCTGATCTAATTATCCCTATTTAATTAAATAATTAATTTTATTTAATTAAATCTCGAAGGTTTATCTATTAAATTAAGTAAATTAAAACCTTATTTAATTTAATCTACCTTCATCCCCTTAGTTAAATAAATCAAAACCTTTTATTTAATTAAATATTTAAATCATATTCTTCTCATATTTGATTTAAATCAATCCATAAATCTAAGTCAAATAGGTCACATCATTTAATCCTTCATTAAATTAATCAACCCTGACTAATTTAATCTCTTATCATGTTCCATCCTCCATCTTTTTCCACTTGCACATGAAAATAGAGTTATTTGATTTATTAAATCTCTATTTATCTTCAACATGGCATAAAGGAGGAATATTCTTCAAGTTTGAAATTCAAATCTAAGTGGAATTTTTCCTTCCAACAAGGCATTCACTCCCTCTTACAAGTCCTTTTGCATTGAGCCAAGTGGCCATCACTCCATTTGAATCTCCCTCCACCTTGTCATTAATACAATTTCAAAATTCAAATATTGGCATTTATTGGCACATTTATAAAAATTTGCACATCCTTCATCCTCTCACATGTTGACAAGTGGCATCATGTCATTCATTTATCTTTTATCTCACATTCATCCTATCTTTCAATCTTTAACTCTTTCTTTCTATAAATAGAGAGCTCATCCTTCATTTTGATCATCCACAACTTGAGTAAACTTACTATACTCAAATCTTTAGCAATCTTCATCCATACTTTTGAGTTATTGCTAGGTTATGCAGGTTTTTATCTTAGAGCATTTATCACTCTTCATCAAAGTGGATCAACTTTCATCACCAAATCACCATTGCATCATTGGAGTTGGGAAAGGGCCAATTTTCACATCAAATTGGCACCAATTCCCTCAAGATATTAAGAGTTTGCTTTGCTTTAGAATAGGATTTTATATGTTTTAAATTTTTGTTGTGTTCTTCATTTCATTTCCTCTCTCTTTTGCAATCTAAATGAATTTCTTGAGGAATCATGTTACTAACCTTGCATTTGATTTAACATATTGATTATTTCTTGTGTTTGTGCAGGTTTGGAGCCATGGTTCACATTTTGACGCTAGAAGGAGGGCCCAATCTCTTTTTCTAATCATGTTTTTGTCAAAAAAATTGTGCTTTTCTTCTTCTATAGGAAAACTCCACTGCTAGAAGCTTAGTGTCGCTGTTCAGCACCGCTGGTTCTCCAGCGTCGCTCTATAGAACCGCTGAGAACTCCAAACTACGACACCTCTGACTTCTCGCCCAGAATTTTGAATTCTAAACTAGGCCGCTGAACCTGTCTGACCCACAAGAATCTTTCAAAAATATAAACTACACTGTTGGCCAAAAGGGCGACGCCTTCATGCTCATTAGTCTGGTTGCAGAGCGACGCTAATTGGCAAGCGGTGCTATACAGCACCGCTGGTGAAATCAAACCACGACGCCTTCGTGGATTGCACCACTGGAGGGGAGTATAAAGTGAAATTTTATCTGTAGCACGTGCTTTTTTTCAAATTATGGTTCTTTTGTCTATTTTCTGCCTTTTTGACTTCTATTTCTGTAGAATCTAACTGAATTTCTTGTAGGTTGGATCGATCAAAGATGAAAAAGGAAGGGAAGCATGATGATGTCATTTCACAAAAACAAGTGTTTTTAAACACTCTAGTGTTTGTTTAACACTCTTAGAGGATTCACTATTCCTCTTAAGGAAAAAAATATTATCTCTTTATGCTTAGGACTTACTAATTTCATTTTGGGCTTTAAAAAAAACCTTTTAAATTCTTGTTACAAAAAGGCTTAAAAAGAACATTAGGACTCAAATTTACTATAGTTTGTTTTGGGTTTAATAATTGAACAAAGCAAATTGTCACACTTACTTTGGTGCTTTAAAACGAATTCACTTTTGCTTTGTGGACTTAAAATGAACAAGGGTTTTCATTATTTTGTAATTACTTACACAAAGAAATATCATCAAAAGATGTATGTGCTTCTCTCACGCCTCACGGTGATCTTGAGAATCAAAAGGATTTTGGTGATATTAAGTTACATAAATAATTTCCCATACACACTTCAATTTGGGTTTAAAAATTGAACAAAAAATTGTGCAAGTGTGAGTAAATCTATTGCATGTGTTCTCCCTTTGTTTCTAAACGAAGGTGGATCGAACTATGAATATATTTACTCACTTTTGTCTATCTTAGAGGTTCTGCCTTGGGGAAAAAGTACTCACCCAAGGGAATGACTCAACCGGTAACACTTTGAACCCGAGAGTATTTCCATCGGGATATAAAAGTGGGTACTGGAATAAATGCTAGTATCATGTGGTTGGCTCCGACGAGAAGGGAAGCAATGGTCTCTCACCATGTTGGGTCAACTCCTACGAATGGAAAGTCCGAATTAAAACCCTTGTTGTAGAAAGGCCAAAATCCCTATCTATTTGTTGGTGCAAGAATGGTCGTTCTGAAGCCGCCCCACACTTTTACGGTCTTTAGTATAAATGGAAAGCATGCCATGGGAGTTTTATGGGTGTTGATGCTTGGCTTCCCCGTATAAGTGAGTGTCGTGGAGGGGAGCCAGTGGTGTCAAGCATCTAACCATTCGCTAAAGATAAGCGTAGCTGGACTTGTCCAAGTGGGGACTCAACAAATATTATCTTTCATATCCATAAGGTTGTGCTTGTTCATGGTTACAAAATGCTTTGCTTGTTCGAAAACATTTGGAAACAAACATTTAACATCATCATCAAAATTTCAAACCCTTTAGGAGGCAAATACAAATTGACCAAATTCATGTGTTATTGCTTGCCCTTGGGATTTTTTCCTTAGAGGTTTCTAAACACTTGGATTTACATCTCAATTTTCCTACTAAAGTTAAACAATAGGTAACCCTTGCCTTGAATTCATCAAAACTCCACATAATATGCTTTGTGGGATTCGAATAAATTGAGACATTGGACATCTAGTTTGGAAATCTAATCAAAGAAGTGTTTGTGGTAAAATAAAATCACTAAGCAAAGATAACAAAATTAGCTCTCACATGTGTTAATTCCCCATGATTTCCAAGAAAGTCAAAATCACGAAACAAAATTCCTTGAGCCAAAGTTCAAAATTTAGGAGCCACACTTGAAAGGTCATCAAAAAATACATTAGGAAGTGCAATCAAAAGCAACACATCAAAATAAGCAAAAAATTCACAATGTTCTATAGACTCATTCCTTTGAACAATCCAGAAATGTATGCTTAGTTTGAACCACTTCTTGGTTGAGAGGTCCTTAGGAGTATTGTATGTTCTTCAATACCGAGGTCTAGTAAACAAGTTTCTTTTTAGGTACATTCTAGGATCAAAATCAAACCTTCATCCATCTTTGAACATAAAAACCGAAAAACATCTCATCATCAACTCTTTGAAGATCTTGGAAAAATCCTTCATGTTAAACTTTGGGAAAATCATTTGAAACCAATCCAAAATCACCTTGTTTAATTGAATGTGTGTAGATGCATCCTTCTCCACATATTTGATCAAATTATCAAACCTTGTGAACAAACTCATCCCTTGATAACATCCAACATCTCAGGATTTAGGAGTTCATTATCAATCTCATCTTGTTTGGATAGGAGTGTTTAAGATGAATCCTTCTTTTCACACCTAGACAAATTAGTATCTTGTGAATGATTTAATCTCTAGGACAACATCCAACCTCTTAGAGTTTATGAGTCCACCAAAATCCGAATTCAAAATAAATCAATCCCAAATCAAGTCCTAAAGTATAACATACCTTTCAAAAATATTCTCAAGGAGTTCCAATCATCCATCAAACATCCATCTTACATCCATATCATTATCACCCTTTGATCCTTGAATCATCCTAAATTTTCTCTTTTGTACCTAAAGTTAGATCAATCCAAAGAATGAGAAATTTATCTCCTATATTCTTCAAAATTGATCCCTATTTTATGGTGCAAACTAGATCTCAACACAAGAGGAACATGGAAGCCAACAAAGAAACATCCACTAAAAGTGACCTAAGTCAAACAAATTCTGAAACAAATCTCGTTGAATCAAATAATCCTTTAATCAACTTTCCTACATCATCACAAAACCCTCAAGAGGAGGTAGAGGATCATACCAATAATCCCTTTGGAATGTCACATGAGGAAATCACCAAAATGATTCAAAATCCAAAGAACCATAAGATTATCAATATCATGATGAGACTCAACCCTTCACTATACATGCTCGAATTAGAAAAACAAGGGGCTAAACTACCTTTTGATTTCGACGTGAGCTCTATAGTGGAACCATCTTTAGAGGTCATGCCTCCAATT
This sequence comes from Sequoia sempervirens, assembly GCA_007258455.2. Classification (NCBI taxonomy): domain Eukaryota; kingdom Viridiplantae; phylum Streptophyta; class Pinopsida; order Cupressales; family Cupressaceae; genus Sequoia; species Sequoia sempervirens. Next base: position 11,428 of record VDFB02134755.1, on the reverse strand, counting down.
TCATCCACACTCCCCATCTCATCTACACCCCCATCCCAAAGCATCACTCAAAACATCCCACAAATCACATCTATTGCTCCAACTCAACCTAATGTTAATAAGGGAGGTGTATTTTTCAATGCCATTCAAACACACCCCCTTGTCAATAATCAAGACTTGGATGCAAACACCATTTTGGGGCAAAACGTACACAAAAATCCATTACATACATATGTCCCTCTCACTTTCCATGATCCCAATTATCCATCACCATCATCCTTTCACGCAACACCCCAAACCTCTCTCCCCATAACCTCAAAAGGAGAAGGTGACATATTCAGACCAGGGGGAATTTTTGACACTACACCATTTCTTGAAGAGGATACATCTCTCACATTTCCACCACTTCCACCATTACCATCATCATCCATGCCACTTCTTGGCTTAGGGATTCCTCCTTTACCAAATATCAATCAAAATCAAACCAACATCCTGAACATCAATCAAAGCATCACACCAAACTCTCAAAACCTGTAATCGATATCACAAAAAAAATGACAACTACACAAGCAATCACAACATCATCAACCAACCCCCTAACATCTCAAGGACCATCCACCACTCAAACCCCATATACGACAGCACCTCTCACCACCACCACCTCCACCACCACCAAGCTCCAACATATCAATCCAATAAAGCATGGCGTTGCAAGCCCCTCAAAAAGTTGACTATCAAAAGGCATTTCTGCAAGTACAAAAACAACAAGTCGCACAACTAGTTGTGCAAGCTACTCAAATTGCCCAAGCTGCATTACAAGCACAACAGGCTGCCCAATCCCAGATATTATTGTAAAAACAACAAGCCACACAAGCTCAAGCTCAAGCTCAGGCACAAGCTCAAGCATACGCTCAAACTCAAGCCCAATCGCAAGCACAACAAGCACAAGCACAAGTGCAATATCTTGCACACCAACATGCAGTGTAACAACGAGCATATCAGCAAATGCTAAAGCAATATCAAGAACAACAGGAAGTAGCCCAATTAGCAGCTCAAAAATAAGCGTTGTTAACACAACAACAACAGGCTCAGCAACAGGCAATCCTGGCACAACAACAACAAGACCAACAACAAGCATTGTTGGTACAACAAGTACAAACATACATGGCTTAGCAGAATGTGCAAATACCACTGATCAACACATCAACCAATCCATCCATCACACACACAAGTGAACCACCTCATAACACTTTCATCCCACCTCCTGACCCACAAAAAGATGTCGCAGCACAAATCAAATTACTCTCACAACAAGTGCTTGACCTTCAACCATGGCGAACCACAAAAACATCCAACAATTTGTGTCCTTATCCATTTGACAGGAGCATTGTGATGAAACCATTCCTGAAGTGATTTGAGATCACCAAGTTTGACAAGTACCGTGGGACGGAAAACCATAAAGATCACGTCAGGGAATTCTAGGTTCATTGCATGGAAGTCGCGTATGACAATACCTATATGATGCGGCTATTTCCTGGGAGTTTGGCTGGCCACTCCATGGAATGGTTCTCTCACCTACCTATAGGCATCAAGACATTCCAAGAAATTATAGATGCATTCATCAAAAACTACACATGCAATATCACCATGGATGTCAGTCTTGAGGAACTATCAACTCTGAAACAAGGTAAGAATGAATCATTTGCTTCATTCCTACAATGATGGCGATCCAAGGCCAATCAGAGCAAATGGGTCATGCCTGAGGAACAAGTGTGCACTATCATATCTAACCTTGACGGCCTCTTGTAATTCCATCTCAAAGTCCAAGGGATCACCATGTATGACCAATTGATTTCCAAGGCACTCAGCATCGAACGAGCCCTTATGACACAACCTGGAGGATCAACTGCATATCCTGAACAACAAAATAATCGCTCATCCACCAATTTCAATGACAAACCTTGCACATGGGAAAGAAACAAAAATATTACCAACGATGGTGTCATCAATGCCAAAGTTGTCATCAGTGCCCCTCGGCAAAACACATTCGCACCACAACAAAAAATCCAAAACCATCATCAAGTGAATAAAACAACAAAACAACCAAACAACCAAGCAATCAATAACATCAATGACCAAAGAAGACCGCCCCAACGAAACAAGAACTTCACCAAGCGAAAGTACACTGCTCTTAGGGAACCACTCAAAGGCATCATGAGGAAATTAATAAATGAAAACCTCATCAAGATTCCCACCTATGACAACTACCAAGAACCAGATGTTAAACCTCCTTGGTACAACGAAAATCAGCTCTGCAACTTTCAAAAAATCAAAGGGTACACCACTAACAATTGTATGAGGTTAAAGAACATAGTCCAAGAGCTCATTGATCAAAGAATCATAAATGTGGAACAACCAACAGGAAACCAAAACCTCAAAATATACACGAATCTGATGCCTAACCATAACAATAAAGGGAACAATAACATTGATAAAGGGAAAGGCACCTTCAAAAACATGAATCATGTGTATGAAACTGTCGTCGCCTCCCTAGATGAACACTGCGCAGTAATCACTATCAAAGAGCTCAGACTGATTGTGGAGTCACCACAAGAGGTGAAAAAGTTACTATCGCAGGATCATCTCAACCAAACAGAACTTTCATGTTCGATTCAAGATCCGTTCCCAATGGTTACAATGTCCTGGATCAACTAAAAAGAACACCAGCACAAATCTCCATCATGGAGTTATTAAAAATCTCATCCGCCCACAAGAAAATCCTTGAGGAAGCATTGGCTTCATCCATCGTCCTTGCAGATCTTGATGCAGAACAATTCCAAGCTATGGTTGGAAACATCATCACTCCAAACCTTCTTACGTTCTCTGGTCAGGATTTTCCCGCTCAACCATCTCATAACCTTGCACTCCACTTAGAGGTCCTAGTGCATAAAAGTAAAGTCAAGCGAGCCTTGGTGGATGGAGGTGCAGGCTTGAATATTTGTTCCCTCAAGCTCACTAAGTAGTTAAAAATCTCATAGGATTCCATCGACAAAGGAAAAGGTATTACAATAAGAGCATATGATGATCAAGAAAGAGTGTCCCTAGGCACAATCAAAATATTCAAGTAGGGCCAACTATCATGGAAACCACCTGTCAGGTCCTAGACCTCGACTTGGCTTATAACATTCTCCTAGAACGTCCATGGATCCATGCAATGCAAGTGGTAGCATCAACTTTCCATCAATGTGTCAAATTCACATATGAAGGACAAGAGCTCACCATCCATGGAGATCCTGAACCATTTTCCTATTGCAAGAACCTTGAGGCAAAATACTACAAAATCCCTCAAGTGCCTAAAAATGATGAAGGCCCATCAACACCATACATTGATCCAACCACTCTCGCTTCCACATCTGTGATAGAGACACCCACCACTCCCAACATTCCCACCATCTCTGATATCAAATTCATCATCCAGGATAATGGTTGCAGAAACTACATGATTCCCAAAAATGTTTTTGTGGTAGGAGAGTTACCACAATCTCCCAGATCATGAGGACGACCGCAATCAAATGAAGCCTCCACATCTCAAACATCCCTTGAAGAATATCCCAACTTCAAAAGTTGGGGAGATCTCGGCCAAGAAGTCATAGAGGAGGAGCCATCTCATCTCCTATACCAAGATAATAGACCAGTAGCCAATCTACCAATGGATGACAGAAGCAAAGGTTTTCAAATGATGCTCGCAATAGGCTATGACAAAAATTAGAGACTTGGGAAAAATGACAATGGCCTTATAATACCTATCATTCCAGAGACACGAATGAGAAATATTGGCCTTGGATGTACCCCTCTGAGTATAACCATACGTGGCCAAAGTCCTCCAGTTAGAAACGTCAATAATCCTCCTCAGCTATCCGCAACCGAACTTCGCTTACCCGTATTTACAAGTTGAGTCATAGACAACTTCACATTTGACATAATTGACGTCTATAGTAGTAGTGATGACGAGGATCCCATAACCAACCTACCTAGGCTCTTTGAGGATACCATCCTTCTCATGATTAGCACCTTATCCTTTGAGTTAGACCATCAAAATCATGAAATCCGCCTAGTTTACCCCCAACTCATCGATTATGACCAATGAAGACCACCAATTCTTGACACATTCAAAAACAATGAGGTGCTCTTAGAATTCATGGGACTATGGGATAACATTCCATGTGGGGATCACAAAGCAGGATTCATCATTGAGCTAGATACACAGGCCTATTATGGGGAAATGATTGAATCCCTTAGTCACAAAAGTGAGAAATTAAGAATAACATCTAAGTCCTTGAGTGAAAACCACATTGTGACACTCTCCAACATGAAAAAAGTAAAAAGAAAGGACGCATCCAATGGTGAAAACCTCTCTGAGGTGCTTGAGGATAGGGGATTCAATCTTCCTTTCAGAACCCTTCATTAGGAAAAATCAGCGGTCCTAGCAAAAAAATGCAATCTAGTTAATCTAGGAACAGAGGAGACCCTGCACATCACATTCTATGCGGAATCATTACTGTCAGAAGAACAAGATCTTGTAGCAGCCTTCTTGAGAGAGAGATAGGTAAACTTTGCATGGAGCTACATAGACCTGCCAGGGCTCAATCCAAAAATTGTAGTTCATCATCTAGCAATATACTATGAAGCAAAGCCCGTTAGACAAAAGCTCAGGAAAATGCACCCTCAGATTGCCCTGCTAGTCAAAATGGAATTAAATAAGTTATTGGAAGCAGGATTCATTCGACCAATTGAATATCCAAAATGGGTGTCAAACTTGGTTCCTGTCTCAAAACCCGATGGGGGCATTAGAATCTACACAGATTTTAAGGACTTAAACAAGGCATGTCCAAAAGACCATTTCTCGTTTCCCAACATTGACATGATCGTAAACATGACGATAGGACACGAAATTCTTTCCTTGATGGACAGTTTCTCAGGATACAACCAGACAATGATTGCTAAAGAAGACCAACACAAAATGACCTTCACTTGTCCATGGGGGACTTACTGCTAGAATATGATGCCATTTAGCTTGAAGAATGCATGAGCAACATACCAAAGAGCCATGATGTTAATCTTCCATGAAATGATCCATAAAACTATCAAAGATTATGTCAATGACATACTAGCCAAATCCAGAAAGATGAAGGATCACATAGCAACCTTAAGTGCCATTTTTGACCGACTGGAAGAATACAAGGTTCAATTAAATCCAAAGAAGTGTGTCTTCGGCGTACAATCAGGAAAGTTGCTAGGATACATAGTATCAATGAGAGGTATTGAGGTAGACCCTGCTAAGATAAAATAAATCCTCGAGATGGAGGTAAACAAAACATTGAAATAATTGAGAGGTCTCCAAGGCAGGCTCCAGTCCATTTGAAGATTCATAGCACAGTTGGTAGATAAATAGAATCCATACTCTCACCTACTTCACAAGGGAGTAGCGTACAAGTGGGATAACAAGTGTGAAGAAGCCTTCAATAAGATCAAAGAATATCTGCTTACACCACCAATCCTAATTCCACCAATCCCAAGAAAGCCATTAATTCTCTATGTGTTAGCAACAATAGCAACCCTTGGTACTTTTCTAGCTCAGCACAATGAAAACGGGATAGAAAGGGCCATCTATTATATCAGTAGAACAATGGTCGGTCATGAGTTAAACTACTCATTCATCAAAAAAGCATGTTTAGCAGTAGTGTTTTCTTCACAGAAATTTAGACATTACATGTTAGCACACAAAATAAAACTCATCACCAAAATCAACTCTCTGAAATACTTACTGTCAAAAGCAATGCTCACTGGAAGAATGGCCAAATGGGTCATGATACTATCAAAGTATGACATTGAATATGTGGAGAAGAAAGCAATTAAAGGCCAGGTCATCGTAGACTAGCTTGCAAAATCACCAATCCATTCAGAGAATCCTCTCATCTCAGAGTTTCCAGATGAATCCATCTTCAATCTCAACATAGCTGACCACTGGAAACTTTACTTTGATGGCTCATACAGGAAACATGGATCAAGAGTCGGTGTCTTTTTTATCACCTCATAGGGGGACTACATACCAAGGTCATATAAATTGGCATTCCCCTGCACCAACAACATTGCAGAATACGAGGCTATAACCATAGGTCTCAGAATAGCAGTACAGTGGCACATCATGGACCTCAAAGTATATGGAGACTCTCAGTTGATAATAAACCAAGTGAACGGTGAGTACCAGACTAAGGATGATAAGCTCACTCCATACAAGAAACTGGTGGAGACTCTCAAAGAATCCTTTATCGAGATCACATTTGAGAAGATTCCCAAAGCAAATAATAGAGCAGCAAATGCCATGGAAACGATTGGATCCCTACTGGACATCCCTCACAATGACCCAAAATATGAATTCTTGGTAGAGCAGCTTCTCGTGCCCGCATTTGAGGTACTAAAATTAGAATTTGTGTGTGAAATCGTTGGTCCTGGTGATCCCTGGTACCATGACATTTATACCTACCTGTGAGTAGGTGTCCTACCTGTTGACTTACCCTCAACCTTAAAATGATTTTTTGTCAAAAAGGCATCCCAATTCGTCATCCTAGGAGATACCCTGTATCGTAGGAGAATAGAAGGAACCTTATTACGACTGTTTAAACACTAAGGAGGCATTAACCACTTTAACTGAAGTACATAATGACATTTATGGTTCACACTCAAGTGAAAAGACCCTAGCCAAGAAATTGTTGAGGATGGGGTATTGTTGGCCTACAATGGAAAGAGAGGCACATAACTACATCAAAAGGCACCTACAATGTCAACAACATGGGGACCTCATCCATGCTCTAGCTCAATAACTTCATCCCATCATCACACCATGGCCCTTTTCGCAGTGGGGACTCAATCTCATTGGAAAAATCACTCCCACTTCATCTAATGGCCACAAGTTCATCATAACCGCCACTAAGTATTTTACCAAGTGGGTGGAAGCCATACCCATGACATATATACTTGGGAAGCATATATCAAAGTTCATCCTGAACTATCTCATTTGTCACTATGGTGTCCCACAAGCCATTATCTTAGATAATGGGGCACCATTCAAGAATCAAGACGTTTGTGATCTATGTGAAAAATTCAAAATCCAACATCGCTTCTCCACTCCATACTATCCCCAAGGAAATGGCCAAGCAGAAGCCACAAATAAAACCATTTTTAAGATCCTTAAGAAAATAGTCAATGACGTAGGTCGTGATTGGAATCTGCAACTCAATCCTTCCCTTTGGGCCTATCGAACCAGCATCCACACACCCACCGGCGCCACCCCCTTCTCCTTGGTCTATGGATCAGAAGCAGTACTCCCCATTGAGATCGAGCTCCCATCACTAAGATATCACTGCAAAACCTCATCACGGATGAAGAGTACCGAGTATCAAGATTGAATGAGCTGGAGCTACTAGATGAGCAATGTATAGACGCTTTAAATCATTTGCAAGTCTATCAAACAAACTCAAGAGGAGCTATAACAAGAAAATCAAAAGCAGACTTTCCAAGTCAGAGAATTGGTACTAAAGGAGAATCAAAAGAACGTCCCAAATCTAAACAATAAAGGAAAATTTGAACCCAATTGGTTGGGACCATTTGTTATCACAACAAGCTATAAGTCAGGGGCATATCAGTTATCAACACCTAAAGGGGAACCTCTGCAAGAGCCCATGAACAACTCTCATCTCAAAAAAAATTATGCCTAATCTTTCAAGGTATAGAACCAAAAAAAAAAAGAAAATGTCCTAAGAAACAAGGTTACCTTGGCAAAACCTAGCAAACGCATCTTGGTGACAACAAAAAAAAAAAAAGCAAAATTCCAAAAAAAAATCAGAAAAAATCAAAAACAGTAAAGAGAAAAATCATCCTCTGGTGAAAACCACTTCAGTGGCACTTCAGACAAGTACCTTGGTGAAAACCTGGCAAATAGGTGCCTTGTGTAAATAAGCACTTTCCATCCACCAAGATCTTTACAGCTTGTTCTACATCATCCATCCATTATGTTTCCATCATCCATCACATTCAAATCTCCATCCATCACTCATCCACCTACATCTGCATCATAGCTTGGTCCTGTGTTCGTATCATGATCCCTCCTAGTACTACTCGGCCCATCCTCAAGGTCAGTTTGTCTTGCCTTTATTGGATTAGTCTATGGCATCATGCTGTGGGCATGTTCTCATCGAATCGGATTCGTGTATATTCTTGAAGTCCTAAAATCTCAAAAAATCCAAAAACATCAGAAAATCACCAAAATCCAAAAAAGTTCAAAACATATCAAAATCCAAAAATAGGTCAAATCAAAAAGTCAAAAAAATAAAGTTGTTTTTTCGAACAACGGGTCTCTGAGCCTTGAATGCAGGCAAGGTTGATCTTTGATCATCCCCCGAGACACTTAGTAAGTCCTTTAGGAGTCTGTCATAATAAAACTGACATTTCATCATGCATATCTTCATCTGTAAATTGGTCAAGTCGTCAGTCGAACTACGTGGTCTCTGCGTGTATAACGTAGGCAAGGCTAATATGTTGATCAGCCTCGAAGGCCCCTAGGATAGGTCCTTAGGCTAGTCTCTTGGTCAAAATCTTAGAAAACCCCCAAAAAAATTGAAAATCGAAATCAAAACATTTGAAAACCTCCAAAAATACAAAAACAACCACAAAACATTGCAAAATTTCAAAAACATCCAAATATTTGAAAAAATCCATCTGTCTCATCTCGCTTTCACCCACAATAGCATCATTCATAATAAATGATTGTCACCCTCAACCTTCGGTGAAACAATCAAAAGCAAGTCTAGTAGGTGAAAAGTAAAAACCTAAGCGTCAGAATTTCAAGCTTAAGTCAGTCAGTAAACAAGTTGATCAACTTTTTATATCAATAGCTTATCAGTCTTAGATCAATCTCATCATTGTCTAATAAAATCAAATCCTAGGATGAATCCTTCCTACAAATGGGCACTTTTTTATCAGACCAAGCACTTTGGATAAACGAAATGACGTGCTGCCATCCACTAATATGTCCTAGGATATATCGTTTTGACAATGGACATCATCTATTGGCAATAAGTTTCAGTTCTTATCCTTCAAAAATATAGTTTCCTTTGGTTAACGGTATGAAGAACATTAGCTTGTTTTTTTACGTGATTTTATCTTATTTATTTTATTGCGCTCATTCCAAGGACCTCTTGATGATATCCAAACAAAGGATTTAGAGAGATAGGAATGGGGCAATGATCATTATCTTTTGTATGTTGTGCTTGTTGGATATTCTTGTAAAATAACCTTGGTGAATACTTGCTTTATTTAGGTATGTACGAAGGGTGTTTTAGATATTTTGTTGACCACATAGGAAGGCTTACCTTCCTATGTTTTGGTCTGAGATGTTTGAAGTACCTAAAGTGTACCCTAGTAAGGTTTTTGTATGTTAGGTGTGAACAAGGATACTCCTATCTAATTGTCGAGTCAAAGTCCATCACACTAAATACAACGTCATCCTAGTTCTTAATACTTTGATGCAACGTATTTATGTGTATTAACAAACATAAGGAAATTGGCCCTTTGAAAATCCTAACTCCTCGAAAAGTAGTCATCATCATTTGCATGTTCATCATCTAATGTCTTGTTGGAATATCTTCTTTTCTTTCATCCCTTCTTGCTCTTCACGCTAACAAGGTACTATGACAGTTAATCATCATCATCATCGATCTTGTATACATAGAACATTAGCATATTGTATAACATATCATATAGGAAACATATGCATTGCATCTCCATCATCATAAAAATGTGTTATTATAAGCACTTTTCATAAATAAGCACATCCATTTTTCATCACATTACATCCATTTTTCATCACATTGCATTCATCACATAAACCATCGCATAACATTCATTTGCATAAACATTTCATAATCATTTCATATTACCATCTACTGCATAATCAAACATAATAGGTACGTGAGCATTATAGATAATCCATCACATTATAAGCATACATATTCATATAGACCATCTCATAAAAGCATTTATTATGTCATCACATGAACGTCATAAGGTCATCTCTCACATTACATTCATTTTGCATAACATAAAGCATCATCATACTACTTTGCATTAACATATCATTTCATATATTACATCACATCACAATAAATGCATCACATACATCACACAATCATCTAACATATTTAGGATAATATATATTTGTTATTTTTAGCATCTTAAAAACATCTCATTTACATCATCAAGACATATCATATAGAGCATGACCATTGTATACACATTGCATCATACATAATCATAAAAACATATATATCATCCATCATTCATCCATATCATATAGAACATCTCATAAATAACCACATCCCAATCATTTTTGCATTTCATTTTACAAATCATTCCATATCATTATAAGCATTCAGTGAACAATTAAAATAAGAACATAAACATTATAAAATCCATTACATTAAAAAGCATACATCCATCCATAATCATAAAAGCATTTATAATCATAACTCACATATCATTTTGCATATACACCATAAATCATCTCCATACCATTTTGCATATCACATCATAAACATCGTCACAAGCGCATATTATACATGACAAATCACGTACATCCATACATTCATAACCACATAACACGGTCACTGCATCATCATCACCATCATAACAAAAAAAGGAATTAAAAAAGAAATAATTGCACAAATCATTGCATTTGCATCAACATACATAAATCATCATATAGATTACATCATCATATAAACGTACATATCATCCATCCATATCATATATCAATCGCATAACCATCACATAATGCATACACCATTAGAAAGAAATGCATCCATATATACATCGCATAACACCATAACATTATTGCATAAGAACCATCCATAAATGCATAATAAATAAATAATACACATCACATCATATCAACATCATCATCTCATATATATATCATTGGGTAACTGTCATAGTACAAAATAATCGGATCACTGTACATGTGTATGTCAATAAATACAAAAAGGCCCAATGGGCTATCAAAAATGAGCCCATATGGCACGAAAGAATGATATCTCGATCAAAATAAAGTCTAACCCTCATGTTTGTTGCCCTCACCTCTGTCACCATGATGAGGGCATAGCCCAAGGCACAGAAAATAACCCACAAACAAGAGAATAATTTTATTATTCAGAAAATGGAGCTTCTTATATGCGTAGAGGGATCTCAATCCCCAAATTCCTACTAACACATGCAAGTTACGTAAAGCTATAGAATAACCCTTGCGCAATATACGAGCTTGTCCCTAAAAAAGTTACCTAACGGGCTGCCCGAACTCTAAGTGCCTCAAATCTAACTCGAAGTGATTTCAGTGCAA
>VDFB02134754.1:0-16815 GCA_007258455.2 Sequoia sempervirens | reverse complement strand
TTCTAAAACTGCTATATTTCTTAATATCGATGCATTGTATGAGTCATCTTTTATCATTTCTGAACTTAGGGAAAATACACATAAGGCTATGTTAAAAGCTGAAGATGAAACTTTATAGCAAATGTAGACTATTGAAAACACAGTCAAAATTAGTGAATTTTCTGAAAAGAGTGGTTTTCTTTTTGTTGAAACTATCAAAATTATTTACTATGATCAAAACTAATTTAGAAAATAGAATTGGGACTGAATTTATTTTGCATTGTAAACTCACTAGAAATTGTACAAGAAAACCTCATTTATTGAATGCATGCATGAAAGCTATTTTTGACAATCTTTTTGTGAACATTGGAAAATGATGAAATTTCTTTGGAATTAGCAATATGTAAAATTGAATGTGAACTTAGATAGAAAATGCATTTTTTACTATATTTTGAGAAACTTTCGGGACAGGATGTCGAAGGTGGAACCCCAAAGACAGTAGTTTTACCTTTTCTAAAACTATCATTTGTTTTATTAATGCTTGGCCAAGCACATGCACCATTGAAATAGATGGAATTAAAATTCTAGAACTAAATGAATATAGGTCTCTACCACCTCCTGTTTGCAAGAAATATGTGATTCTCATGTTAGGAATGCATATAGGCATCAGGCTTGCGTCGAGAGTTCCCTCTTGTGTTGTTGTTTCAGGTTGCTAGGCTCCTCGTGCAAGGCCGGGGATTTCTTCGAGTTAGGAAGAAACCCAGGGAAGTATTGTACTTCGTGGTTGGGCGGAAAAGGCGCCTTAATCACACTCTTGGCCCCAGCTTGCAAGAAGACCAGTGGTGTCACAACGGTTGAGGTTCAGAGATTTATATGCTATAAATGTATTCATGTATTATTTTGAATGGCTTGTAAAGCCCACTTGTAAATGTAACTTTTTTTAAAATTCAGTATTGTAACATTGAAATAGATGTATTGGAATGAAAGTTTTGATGTAACATTGAAATAGATGTACTAATTGAATGATATTGATGAAATTGAAACTTGAAAGAATTTATGGAAATTTATTGATATGCAATTGGCATTTACATATATATCATTGCAATGATCCTTGTTAATGGAATTTACTTCTTTTGCATACATGGAATGAAATTTATTATTGAATTTTCCTTTTGAGCATTTATGGAAATATCTTGGTCTATGCATCCTTTGCTTTTTAATATACTTGGAATGTAATAAGTTTGGAAAACTATGTGGTTTTAAGAACATCATCTATCGAAATGCTATACTGTAGGTCCCTAAGCATGGACCCTTTAGACATAGATGCTTACACGTGTCCTAGATGACGTGGGTAAAGCATAAATGTGAATAGATTACAGATCAGCAATGCAGATTTAAATAAGAAGATCAGATGGTTTCTGCTATTCCATGGAAGGGATTGTTGATCCCCATTTTGGTTGTGTGAGAATACGAAAAGATGATGTGTGTGCATAATGATGTTAATGAGATGTAAGCCTATCCTAAGTAGAATATTCACTCTGAGTTTAAGAGAAGATTGATAGTCAACATAAGAAATGGTAGAGATTGATGACTAATTCACCATTATATTTCCAAAATATTTTGATACAACAATATCTATAATAGCAGGAAACAACAAGTGTCTAAAGGTAATTGCAATACAAAGGTACTATACATCACATCTTTAGTTTCTGAGTGCAAAGTGAAAATGTGCTAATTAAAGAAATAATGACAAGTGGCAATTATTCATTGCATCAGACAACTCATATGCATCACATATATCATTCTTCAAGTGCGAAGCAAAAACATGCTAAGAAAATGGTATACAATAAAGATCAACGGCACAAATTTAAAGAGAGATTGATATAACAATTGTGTTTTAAAATTGAGACATTTATCAACAGAGATCATCAGACCATGGTGCAAAGATGGAGATATATGGTCAACATTTAAAGTTTTGAAGTTCTCAATGGTCAAGTGGTGGAACTTGTAGTCAAACAGTGGAAACTGATATAGAAGATAAAATCCGATTTGCCATAATAGCTCAAAATTGAGTTTTTATTGGTTGAACTACATCATGAAGGTTCAAGCAGTGATAAGATTAGATACTAGTTGAATTACACAATATGGTCATTTATTGAGCATGAGACTAGATGTGTATCAAATCTAGGGTTTTATACAAAGAAGTCAAGCGGTGTTACATGGTGTGTAAAAAGAAGACAAGTTTCCATTAAGAATTGAATGTTGTTGAGTACGATGAGAGAGTGTGTAGCTTAGGAATGAGTGTGTACATGGCTTAGAGAAAAGAAAGAGAAGTTTAGTAGAGTTGAGGCCAAATAATTGAAGACCTAGATCAAATGCAGATATACATCTAAGATACACATTCAAAGAGAAGAGAAGAGATGGATGTTGTCAATAAGATTTTAAGCAACAAAAGAGGAATTTATCCTATAATTGTAGAGAAACAGTGGATGTTCTAAGGAAAAGTGGGCAGAGCAGAGAATAAGATACACATGAACAGTTACAGGCTAGACCTGTAACATGGAATTGGATTCACTAGAGTCACTTTTGTAAACTGGAGTTGTAGGTCCATAATTCTGGTTGGTTGATGCCATTAGAAAGTTGAATTGGGTCTATGCCATCAGAAAGTTGAATTGGGTCTTAGTCAGGGAGTAGGTTCTTCCTTAGAGTTGGTGCTCTTAAAATAGGGGATTGGTGTTTCCTTAGGGTTGGTGCCCTTAAACATTGTAACCAGTGAGGTTTTTATTGTGAGGTTGGATTAGAACAATAAATCCTAGCAACTATTCTCACCATGGTTTTTCCCATATTGGGATTTCCATGTATATTTGGTGTAATTTGTACTTTTGTGTGTGTGTGATCTCTGCATATTCCTATAAGTTTACATTAAAAGTTTTAAAGGAATATTTTTATTTAAATCTATTGATTCAACACCCCTCTGAATAGATAGTTATGTTCCAACACATAGTCATCATCTATTTGTGTAAGTTTGATGGTGATGTGATGAAATCCCCACAAATGGTGAATTAGAAAGCACCACATATGGAAATGTCACCATCTATTGATCTGGAATCAAAATTTATCTTAAGGGTAGAGGAGAGTAAATATTCATGGTTTATGGGGATACATTATTATAAAATTGGCATAAGGACTTATTATGAAATAGGAGTAAATAATTGATTTGTAATGCATGATGGATTCATCCTAGAGGTTTGTGCATCAATCACGATTGATTGGGTGAATGGTGTTTGTGAAAATGATGGATAGGTCAAGACTATTGAGCTTGACATTACTTGAGATGAATGTGATGAAAATTTAGATGTTAAACTAGGAAAATGAGTGGATAAGTAGCCAATAGAGAAATAAATTGAGTGGTCAATATTGACATGGTATGGGTAGGATCTTCTTGTGTTTGTTTTTGAACCAAAGGGGTGATAAGAAGTGAGGAGCTTGCAATTGGAAGGTTTGTCTTGGGCATTACTAATGAGAAGGGTGATGATACTGCTAATTAAATAGGCTAAGTATAAGGTAATTAGAATATTAGTGCAATAAGAAAAATAGTATGAAGACAAGGGGTTGAAACACTTATGTATACCGAGGTGATGATTGGAAGTGGATACTCTCTTTGTTGTATTCATACTTCCTATAGTGCTGTAAATTGCCACCTTTAACAATTTCACACTAGGTTTGGCACCCTCTTAAGTGCATCAACCTAATTTTTCTTTTTATTTACTCATTTAATTGTCATTTTTGAGAAATTTAATTAATCCTTATTTATCGAGCTTTGACTAAGCTTAAAAGGCCAAGACTAAGGCACCCAATATCCTTTTCCCACCTAATTAGGCCCTAAATCTCAAATATTGTTGTCGACCTCAATATGTTTAAGAATTCAAAATTAGTTGTTAACTTATCTTAGCAGTTAATACAAAATATTTTTAAAATCATTTAAATATAAGTTATTTCCTGCATTTGAACATCTAAGCAATCTAGCAACTTAATCTCTCTCTAGAAAATCTCTCTCTTTCTCTATTCTTCCCTACATGCTAGCTACAACTCTCTATTTTTTTATGCAAACTAACCCTTGTAGCTAATCAAGAAAAATCATTACTTCTTCATCAAATATTTGTGACAACCTATGGTGTGACATCACTTCAACAAGGATTTCATACTTATGGTAACTTTATCTTATGTTATTCATTTATTGTAGTCATTTATATTTAATTTATCTCTACTCCTGTGAGAGAACATGATATTTATCATCATTATCATTGTTGTTGTGGAGATGGGAGCACCAACATGAGTTTTGACTAAGGAAAAATATGATACAACACAATCTTTTTCCTCCTTTTGTGTTTGTAGATCTGAGTCTGAAACTTCTGACAATGATAGTTGCAGAAGGATAGAGCAGACAGTGACTAAGTGACCTATCTTCTAAAAATCCAAAAACCCTAGGACTAAGGAACCCCATACCCCTATCTCTCCATTTCAAGCTCTACTTTCTATGTCAGGTGTCCCACTATCTACACATCTCAGATATGTAGAACTGTTTTTGTGATTTTCTATTTCTGTTTGTGTGATCATTCACATTTTCAAATTGAAGCTTATATCAATTAGGTTAATTAAATCCCACTCATCAAATCTTCCCTCTTTGCAAAAAAGGAACAAAATCTAGGAAAATTGGCTCTCCTTTGAGGTAGTTAGTCAGTCTTTAAACCCTCATTAGTTTGTGTTTGAATGTTAATCAAATAAAAGTTAGACCTGAGTTAATTTACTAGTTAGAAATGGGATCATTTTTCCCACTTAAGATTTCCTTAGCATCCAATTCTTCAAATTGGATCCCTATTGTATTATGATCCTTCTCCTTCTCCTTTCTTTAATGGAGCTTTGTTGCTTTGAGCCTTGGCTTGGAGGCACTTGCATAGTTGTAGCAAGTAATTTTTATTTGTATAGTCCAAAAGAAGGTGTAGCTTCTTCTATTGATTAACGTTTAGGTTAGTGAGGTTGCCTACCTTGATCTTGGAACCTCTCCATTTTCCTTTGAAAATATTCTATGTGGCTTGGCAAACTTGATACAATTTTACTCTAAGGCCCCTAAAACCAAAGCTTGTTGAGTTAAGTGGGCAAGGTCCTAAAATAATTGACCTTGAAGAGAGTGAAGCGATTTCAATCATGTTGCTTGACTAAATACTTGAGATGATGACACTTCCTCAACTAAGGCAATACTAGCCTTAGTAATTTATTCTTCTTCTTCTTCCTCTTGTTGTTCTCCAAAGCCACCAATAAACTAAATGTTGTTCACATTATAGTTGAATGCAAAAGATTCATGCTTTTCATTCCAAAGATCTTCCTAAATTCCTTTCATTTCCACTTGAGCATGTGTACACTTTGGCTATATAATCTATTTCCTATATTTCTAATAGGATTTGATTTTCCCCTCACTTGAATCTTGAGTCTTATGCATTTTGCAGAGGCCACAAGTCATTATTTTTTTGAGGTAATAATTGTGGATAGGAACATAACATCTCTCCCAAGATGGGAGAGGCTTTGCTTGAGGAGTTCACATATCTTGACATATAGGCTTTAAATGTCTCCCATGGGATGCCTCTTAGCTTCAATAGCCAATTAACTTTGATGGAATTTTTTTTACCTAGATTTGAGCCTTTTGATAGAGTTATGCATAAAACCATCCAGGTCTTACATCAAATGATTCTCTATAAGCTCCTATCTAATTCAACATCAAATTGTTATGTGCCCCTCTCAGTAATTATAATTTTTTTTTTGAAAGAAAAAGGGATAGCGTACATTACATTTTTCTTTCTCCGAACATCGTATTATCAATTAATAGTATCTAGTGGTTGAACAAACTTGATTGCTAAGACTTTGTTGAAGACATATTTAGGAAGCTAAAATACCTCCTTAAGACTATGGAGCCAAATTATTATGAAACTTGCTTCAAAGTGCCAATCAATTGGAACCTTTCTATTTATCAACAACCCTTCCTTTTGGTTGCTAAGGTGCGAATTCATTGCAGTTCAAGCCAGGCAAAGAGGAGCTGTTAAAGTTTTCCGTGAACTGTGGGCTAGTTTGAGGTTCATGAGGGCACAAAGGTCCATGTGATACCGGAACTATCCTTGTGGAGGGGAAGGATTCATCCGTGATGTCTATATGAATGAATGCATAAAGGAAGCGAGTATTATGATACATTTATAAGTGCATCAGGACGCGTATTTGAACACCCATTGTGAGTTGAAATCGGTCAGCTAGTAGTGCATGGTGCTACAAATGACCACCGCAAAAGTCGGACGAGAACACTTGTTCTTGCGTGATAGTCTTCAGCTTCTGGAGAGCTCCTAACTGGAAAGGAAATCTTGTACCATTTTATTGTCATTTAGGCCGAAGATAAAGATTAGCATTGAGCACGAAACTCGGAAGTCAATCGTGAATTGGGTGATACTAAGGAGAATGGACGAAAGCTTAAGTGAGAGTCTACAAAACTCGCATTTAAGAGCTGAGCATTAAATGACGTTTTTCCAGTCCACGTCATACAACAGATCTAACTATAATATTGATAGGCTTTAAGAACTCGCATAAAATGTTAAAAACGTTTTAAGTATGCGTGACTACAAACTCGCATTATTGTGGCTACAAATCTGTAAAGGAAAGTTTTGAATAAGGAGAATGCAAGAAAGCTTAGTGTAATCCTTAGGCTAGTTTTTCATTTACAAGATTTGAGCCAGACAAGCTGAAAGGATGTTGGTGGCAGCAGGCCATCGCTGTAAAAACTCTCCTTGTTTAATTTTGGTGATAGGTTACCTTTCGTAGGAATAATGTTTTGTGTTAGCATCGTTCCAAACGCTTTTGTGGTTTGTGTAGAGATGTAAAACGTCAGATCGGATGTGATTGTATTTGATGAAGTTTGTGGTCCTCACTTCCTCGCAGGCTTTGTTGATCTTTCACTCTAATCTTAAGTGCAAAAATTTGAAAATAACCATCCATGGTTTTTTAATATTCTTTTCTTGGTCAATTCTTTTTTCTATGTTCTAAAATACTTGTGACATTCACAATTTTTTGAGCGGTCAGATGCAACACTTTGTCTCTATTGCAAAAGACTTTGGTTCTTTCATTCATGTTTGTTCACTCAACTAATACTCAGTGACTCACTACACATGATTGCTACCATTGCAGCCCATTTCTCAAAATGGGCAACACATTGGGATGCTTAACAATGATATTAACATGAATATTTGTTTCTATATTTGTATTAAATATTCTTATTGGCTATGTTTTTTCTTGTTAGGAATCTTTACTTTGTTTACAAGAATTCTCGACAATAGAATTGACAATTCATTGCATCAGACAGAAATATGATTTTCAAAAATTGTTAAGGATGGTGTACATGCACTATGAGTTCTATGGAATGCATTCTAAGCTTTCTGCTTTGAATTTGAATCTTTTATGTTCAGAAGCTTGTGTTATTTCAAATAAATGGTATAATTTATTAGTTAATTTTATCTTTTCAATTTTCAATTCAGTTCATGTTAAATTGTTAAATTAGTTCAACTACAACATCTTGATTAATCAAACATGTTCACTAAAATAATTCAAATAAAAGAACAATGTAAGGTGTAGATTCATTTTCAAAGTACTTCAAGTGCATGTGCAATGTCCTATTCACAAATTATTTTGAATCACTTTGTCAAATTTTCATCAAAAGTGGGTGCTTAGTCTATTCATCCATATTCTGTTATTATCAATATCAACATTATTATAATATTAAATAATTCAACAACCAATAATAATTTTATATTTTATTTATTTAAATTAAATAATTATTTTACTTTTTATTACCTCAAATCCACTTCAAACCATAAAATCTTTGATATTTAAGAATACCTACTCAGTGCCCCCCATTTTAGTGGAGACAGTAACGAAAATAAGTAGGATTTGCATTTAAATTGACTGTCTGCAACTCCATTCACATCGATACATAATTTTCAACCATTTTCAATATCGTTTGAACATTAATTTTTACATCGACACATAATTTTCAACCATTTTCAATATTGTTTGAACATTAAATTTTTTGGTCTTTGTAAGCTTTTTTGAGGTCTCCATTTGAGTATCGTTTAAACACATTGTCGGTACAAACAAGTGTGATTGTTTGCACCATCCATACTTAATGTTTTTATATCATTCGTTAACATAAAACATAGCATGCCAAGAACATCCTTCTGACTTGTACGTTAACATTAATATTCTGCTGCTCTTACGATTTGCTTCTCAACAATATTTTTGTCTCCTGGACATTTATGATAGTGTGAAAGGATTTGGTTGTAGCATTTATAACGTACTGTAATTATCCACAACTGTTATCTATAAAACTGTTTCGTATTGGAGTGGTTTCTTTGTTCAATCCAATATAAAAAAACATAATTATAATACTTCCTTTAACATGTGTTCGAAATGGTTTAGGTGTGAAGTCGATATAATCAAAACGAGGACATTTCAACTTCGTAAACTTCAGTTCGAATAAGTTTTGGTCTTCTGTTTTTCACAGCGACGGGTATAACTTAGCAAACCTTTCAAACAAAGGGAGTTATTTCGTCTTTTCCAGTGTTTTGGAATTAAGCCTTTTTGGCTTTGCTTTCGACGTTTGTCGTGCTATTTCTTTAAGTAAAACAAAATAGCTTTATTGAATTGCGTTCACACAATGGCCAGCTTTTGTAACGTTTCTCTTTGATTCTGCTCTTTGTTTCTTTACATATTGATGTGGCATTATTAGTAGAAGGAATATTGAGGCATCGTTTTTCAGAGGAATATTGATATAATAATAATATTTAGAATAAGAAGAAGATTATAATAGAAAAAGTAGAAGAGAAAAGAAGAGAACAATCATAACATAATTTTATCTTATATGATGTTTATAGTTTTTTAAAATTATGAGCTAAAATTAAGTCAAGGTGGTCCAAATTCAACCCATGTGTCCCGCCTCCAAGAGTAACTCCTACTATCATAATGTAACTTTAGATTGATTAGTTTTAGCCCTATAATTATGGGGTCCAAGTATGATTCCCAAAAACTCCAACATTAGGCAATGATTGAACTTACAAATGATTATAAGTAGTTAGTCAAAGATGTTACTCATATTATTAAATGGATTTGTGGAAGGTAGAGGGACATGAGGACTTTGGGTGTATGAAAAGGTTCATAAAAGATCTTCAAACCTGTAAGTTACAATATGAGGAATTTTAGAGTGTAGCCTTGTTACTATGATTGCAACATAAATCAGCACAAAGATATGCTATAGTCATAATAAAGAGTTCAACAATAAAACTCATATCTTTACATCCTCACAAAGAAATTGTAAATTAACATATGGACATAAATATATTTTATTTAAATATCCAAACGTGGAAGTACATTCACAACCCATGAATTGTTTGACAAAATGCCTATTGAAAAAGAGATATAAACTATTCAAATGAAATTATAACTATTATTTTAGTGCAAGAAGATATTGAAGAAAAAGATGGAAAATAAAAGTTCACAATAGAGTATGAACATGTAATAATTTGAAATCATCCCCAAAATTTGGTAATCCTCAACTTGAGCTTTTCTAGAATGCGAGAATTAGCTCCAAAATTGCCTATGCTTTGTGGATTTTTATAGCACATGAAGTGAAAAGACCAAAGAAGGGTCTGAATGTTCCCCTTTCTTGAGGAATAGCCAAGGCATGCGGCCTGCTATCTTTGAACTCTATAAGTAATTCATTCATTTTGATTGTTCAATTTTATCTAAATTCACTTTTTCATCAGAATGATAATAGACAATTGAGAGAGTACAAAAGGCAATGAACTCTTTAATTGCAAATTGTCTTATGAAAACACTATAATATTCTTAAATCCAATCAAATGTTTTATTTATAGCTGTTGAGGAAACATCATTTAATGCTCATCAAATGATGTGAGTTGGTAGACTCACACTTAAGCTTTAGTTTCTATTTACTTTCAACTTTTTCATTTGGATCAATATTTTATTTTACCTTTGGGAGATTTGTGCCAAGGTCATAAGAAAGCCAAAGCTGGGAGGATGTTGGTGGCAAACCATCGCTGTAAAAACCATCCATGTATCTTTTATATTCTCTTCTTGTTCAATTCTCTTTTTTGATGTTCTAAATTACCCGTGACATGCATACATTTTTTGAGTGGTCAGATGCACAACAATTTGTGTCTATTGCAATTGTCTACCTCAATTGATTCTACCATTCTGTAAAATCACTACTTTCATGTAAAAATATTGTTGCAGGCTTTGGCAGGGACTACGGTTGTATTGTTTTTAGTTATATTGGATTAAATAACATATTTTATCAATTCATTTAATCTGTTTTTGATAAAAGGATAAAACGGGTTTTACAGGGACCCAAAACCACAAAGTTTACAAAACAAAAGAGAGGACTAAAAAGTCCAACCACAAAAACCAACTGCCCAAGAAAAGATCAGCAGCAACCATTCACACAAAACCAAAAAGACAGAAACAAAGGAAAAGCAGAAACCCCAGACATTACTTTAGAGTCTTGAGGACAGACTTAGTCTCCTCCTCCAGCTTCTGCATATCAATGACGCCCTTTTTAAAAGTTTGAATCATACTAGAAGTAGGGGGACCTTGCGCTTCAAGTTGGCTCTGGTTCAATTCATTTGATCTGTTAATCTAGTTGATGAGTTTAAATACTGATATATTGTTTGTTAATTTGAAGATCAAACTCAAATAAAAAACTACTTCCAATTAATAAATTATGTCTTGACTATTTACTTATAAGTTTATTCATCCACAAAAATGTCAATTAATCAAATGTACTCGCTAAAATAGTTCAAATAAGAAGTGGTGTAGATTGTAGATTCATTCTCACATTACTTGAAGTGCATGTGCACTGCCCTGTCCAATAATTATTTGGGTCACGTTAGTCAATTCTTTAATAGAAGTGGGTGTTAGATCTATTCATCTATATTTTGTTATGATCAATAATGGAGATAGTAATGAAAATCAGTAGGTTGTACACTTGAATTGACTGTTTGCCCCTCCATTCATAGCGACACATTATTTTCAATTATTTCCAATGCAATTTCTTGGTCCCTTGGTCCTTTCACATTAATTTTTTGGTCTCTGTGAGCCTTTTTTAGGTGTCCATTTGAGTATCGTTTCAAACAAGTGTCATTTCTTCGCACCATACTTTCTTAAAGTTCATAATGTTTTAATATCTTCTCGACACGTTGACAATAACATAAATATAGTATGCCAATAACATCCTTCTCACACGCATGTTAACATTAATATCCTGCCGCTCTTCTGGTTTTGCTTCTCAACAGTATTTCGTGTCCTGGACATTTAAGATAGTGCTCATTGGTTTGGTTTGTAACTATTCTTCAAAGCTGATGCGTGTTTTTGGAATAAAGAAACTTTGACCAAGAGAGAAAAAATTACAGGAGGTACATAAACAAAACAGGGAAAATAAATTCTTGGAAATACAAAAAGACCCTCAACCAAAAGCAGTTCTAATGCTCAAAACAATGAATAGCCTTTAAGCGACCACAGGGAAACAAACCACAGCCGGTAGAAAGCCCTTAACCCTCTTTGTACAAGATGGAACGACTTCATCTCTTTCGCTATTGAACCATGGCTCCACAAGCTCACAAGCTGTGAAAACAAATTCCAAAGGGATACAAAAGTGGCTGACAGCCAGGCTCCCAAATTTTGTTTCTTCCCAAGACCCCACATCTTGTTGTTCTGTCTCCGAAACCCTACCACTTAGCAACATTAACATTTGATGCTTGTGTCTTGGTTTCTGAGCTTGGCATATGCCGGTGCTTCCTGAGTTGACTAGTGCAACCAAGCATAGGGGTGGGTGAAAATCCACTACGACAAGTGACACGCTTTCCATTCTGATAACCTCCCTCCCTAGAGTCCAAAAAAATAATTTCCGATGGGTAGCCACTAGAGCGGGGGATATCACGCTTAAGTAAAGAAGTAAACACACCTCTGAAAGGTTAATACAGGGACTACTTGGGACCAGAGATTATAATTTACCGCCACAGCTGACCCTACACAACTTCATTTTCAAGAGGGTGTTATTCCTCAATATAACAAAGGACCCCTTGAGAACACCTCACGGAATATATAGCAGTTTTGTTCACATTATTATTTTTTTGTTAATCCAGCATAAAAAAAGAAAACATAACTATAACAGTTACTTTATCATGTGTTAGAAATGGTTTAGGTGTGAAGTCCATGTAATTAATTAAAACGAGGACATTTCAGTTTCGTCAGCTTCAGTTCAAATAACTTTTGGTCGTCTTTTGCAGCGTTTTGGAATTTGCTTCCGACATTAGTTGGTAAATCGCTTTACTAACGTGCGTTCACACGATGGCGAGCTTTTTTAACGTGTTTCTTTGATTCTGGTCTTTGTTTCTTTACATATTGATGTGGCATTATTGGTAAATGGAATATTGAAGAGTGGGAGGATTACTTTTAAAAGGGATTTAATCAGTAGTATCTTTAATTAAGTATATGGATTGTTTTTTAAAAAAATAAAAAGGAGAATTTGTAATCAAAAGATATTTAAACATAAAAATTATTTACATAAAGATTTTCATAGTACAATTAGCATTAAAGGATTTGATTTATCATTTTTAGAAGGGGTTTTTAAACATCATTTTGAAAAGTGATATTCAATAAATGATCTAGATCTATTTGTATTTTAGAGAGTTCAAAATCACCTCACTATTCGATTGTTAATTTTTTAAAAGATTATTTGGTAATTATCAA
The DNA here is from genome assembly GCA_007258455.2 of Sequoia sempervirens. Taxonomy (NCBI): domain Eukaryota; kingdom Viridiplantae; phylum Streptophyta; class Pinopsida; order Cupressales; family Cupressaceae; genus Sequoia; species Sequoia sempervirens. Next base: position 3,981 of record VDFB02134754.1, on the reverse strand, counting down.
TTCAAATATAAGTAAAAAAAAGAGAGATGATATTGACAACTAAAGAAATGGAGACATGTCAATGGGAGGGAAAATGAAAAAGAGATATAGGAGAGAGGATTCAATAAATGAAGAGTGTTGAAGCATCCAATTTGATGATTATGGAAGGGGTGAAGAGATAAACATATAGAGGAGGAAAATGTGGAAATAGTGAATATCAAAGTGATGATTGTGGAAGTGAGTCAAGGTAAGTGTTCAAATGCACTAAATTAAAATACTAGCACTAGTATGTTAAATGAATGAGGATATATATATATATATAAACAACACAATATGTTTTATTAACATAAAAAATGATTTAAACATAAATGTAGAGAATATCAAACATGCAAAACACAATTTAAACATTAATATAGACAAAGATGTGAAAACTATTGATATTAAAATCCCTTATGCAAGCAATGAAATTTTTATTCAAATTGAAAGAAATCTATTAGACAATCTATGCAAAGAAAGCATGGGGAACAGTTCAAAACCATGCAAACAATTTATATGAACAATTCTTTTAAAATAATTTCTAAAATGAAAATATCAACTAGTCTTACAATCAATTAAAAAGTAAAAAATCTAAAGAGATGAAAAATTAGGCATATTAAAAAAAACATAAATAGATGATTCAATTGAACATGTTATGTCTACTACTATTAAAGTTGTTTATGTTATTGGAAAGAAGACTCAATATAAAGAAGTGACATGACATGATACATAATAAAAAATACATTAATTAACAAATTCATTTATTTTAAAAGAATGATAATTGAAACAAGTTAAAATTTAAATGTAAATGCTAAAAAAATGAGAAAAGTAGTAAAGAGAAGAGTAGGTATTAAAGATGGTTTCATCAAATATAGTTGGAGTTTCAATGGTGGACACCTAAGTGTTGTGTGGTGTCACAACAGACCCCAAGTGAAAACTAACTCCTATGGTAGGTGTTGGTTGGTTGAAGAGATCATTGGAAGTTAAAGTCAAAGGAAATTTTTTCAAGTATTTCATGATTCGAGAGTATTGGGTATCTAGTATTGGGTACCAGAGGGCCAAAAATGTAAAAAATGTTAATGCAAGGTTTCAGGTGAAGTGTTTCGGTTCAAGAGTAATGGCCCGAGAAAATGTGGAGATTACAGTGGAATTCGAGGTCTAGGAAAATATTATTTTGGTAAAAGTTGAAGTATCGGGTATCGATTACTGGGTATCGGGTAACAGTGCTAAGTTTAAATTTAAATGCACTTAAGTTTGCCCCAGGATCCAAAGGTCTGGTAACTTGACTTAAAGGGATAATTACACAAGAATATGATTTTAAAAGCGTGATATTTATGATGTGTTTAAAATGATGATTTATTAATGATGGTTTTGTTTTCATGAGAGTTTTATGAATGTTTTAAAAGAGATTTAGTGTGTGGAATTTGTGCTTGCAAGAGGAACAAATTGTAATGCAAAATTTTGGTATGGATGGTTAGGTAAATTTGGATCATGAATAGAATCATATCCAGACTGGGTGATACATTTTGGGAGTCTATGCGAAGGAGGAGCTTGAGTTGTCGTGATACCGAGAATCTTGGTATTACGCATTCGGTGAAGGAATGCGCCAGTTCCTCTAGTGTGACTCATTCCTGGGAGTATTAAACCCAAGGTAGAACTATCTATTGTAGGAATAAAATGTTAAAATAATTGTTTTGAATATATGGAAGTTCCTACATCCTATTCAGATTCAAGTTATTATCTTGATGATAATACAAAGATGAAGATCTTGAAAGATATTAATGTGCTAAGGAAGGTTGAAATTCGTTGACTTGGTCAACAATTCTCCTAACAGTTGTCATATTCCACGTGCCTTGCTGTGATTTGTACCTTGGATTTCCTCTCATGTATTTTTCTAATCTCTCATGTGTCTTTTTCTTATAAAAGGTTGGGAGATCTTTTATTTTAAGTTAAATTCAAAATTTGTGGATGTTGGAGAATGAAAACTTCTTTATGTTATGTTCTTTTTCCTATTTTATGTTCCATTCCAAAATAAATACTTGTATACACATAGAAGCTAATGAATATCAAATTTAATTTGAAAGCTATTGCTTGGTATGAAATCTTATGTAGCTAGTTGTTTGTTTAGTTGGACAAGAATGTATGCTGCACCATTTAAGGGTGCATATAGAACCTACCTAGTGTCCAAATAACCCCCCAAGTTTCTTTAAAATCTTGCATCATTCTATGCCTAGCTGGAAATCAATCTGGTGAAGTATAAAGTGGTTTTCTTTGATTTGGTTAATTCTTGAGGCATGCGTGGATAATACCTAGGAGCAATTTTACTTTTTGATGCTTTATTTTAGAATAAATGTTTAAAGTTCAAAAAATGTTCCAAAAGATATAAATAAATGAAAATATTATTGAGAATCTTTCAATTCCATAATATTGTTGAATGCTTAAAGCTAGATTTACTTGATTGAAAGAAAAGTTGTTTGAAATTCATGAAATGTTATTGTAAATCTATTGATTTCATGAATTTTTCTGATCACTGGACCAAGAATATCTTTTACTTATCCTTATGATTCCTTTGAGAACCAAAAATAACTGTTTACCCCTTGAGATTAATAACATTATCACAACAAACCCTAATGAAAACCTAGTGTGGTCAAGACCTAACATAAACGAGCCTTGGGATTAAGTTGAGTCAGCCTAGGATTTAGGTTGTCTTGGTTCATTCTTTCAAGTAAAGATAGGTTGGACATGATTACGTTTATGAGTTTATTTTACTGTGGTGTGCGATAACATAAGTGATCAGAAATAGGAGTTAGTTGTAGGAATTTCTTTGAGAACTTCTCTCAATTTTGGCAAATCCGATGGCTATTAAATCGGTTTCAAGTTTGAAGTTGCTATACAAAGGTGAACAATTGTATCCATGTCAGTCGATAATTTGTGAAATGGAGAGTTGATAAATAGAAATCATAATTGAGGCTTTATCTTTTGATGCTATTCACCTTTGGCAGGGTCCTTGGTGTACACGGAATTCATGATACAACTGATCATGGTGAACTTGATTGTGAAATTTTTCTAACTAGGGTAAGTTTGGCCATGCATAATGTAATTCTATTAATGGAAGAAGTTTTAATTGCTAAAAGAATGGAACCATTATTTATAATAAGTTTGAATTATGAGAAAATTCCTAACCCTAGTAAAACTGGAATAATGGAAAATTAACTATTAAATCAAATCGATTTATTAACTACAATTATCATGAAGAAAATGTTGAAGTTTTGTAGGGAAAAAGATAAAGATACCCAGAATTAGAAATAGTGTGCCAAAAATGTGAAAACAAAAGTGATGAATCATTGACCTTTTCACAAGTGGAAGATGACAAAGAAGAGAAAGGGTGGGAAAAGTGAGTGGGAGATGCGTGTTTTTTTCCCCTAACTGAAAAATTCCTGAGTTAAAAAGGGAAATTTTCTTGATTTCATGCAAAATATAGAATATCAAGTTTTTACTCTCTCTTTGATGATAATGTAAATTGTGCTACTTCTTGGTCTAACGAAGTTAAAAGTGAAGACAAGGCCAAGGACTCAAGGAATCTTGGAGAGAAAGGGAATCAAGATGTAAATGATGATTTTGGTTTGCCCCTCACAATAATTTGCTCCTCCTAGGGTTTTTCACCTAAAAGGAGAAAGGGGTTGGATGGGGGACCAAAATGCAAGGGTTTACACTCAAGAATAATGTTAATGAGATGTATTTTGCCTAATTAAGATGGCCTAATTCTCTGATATGAAAATGAAATGATCTAATGACGAAAAACTATGAAAATGTGAAGTGCTGGAAAACACAATGTGATATGCAGAAATGCCTAAGAATGTTACTAAATGTACTAAAATGAAAAAACATAATGAAAGAGATGCACCTAGAATTATAAGTTTGATGTTGTAATATTTTGGAATCTTGAGAAATTTGATTGGAATATTG
>VDFB02134753.1:0-22729 GCA_007258455.2 Sequoia sempervirens | reverse complement strand
TATCAAATACTAGTTTATATTTTATTCTCTATACTTGTCCCATTTCAACATCTTTGTTTAAAAGTTATATACTGATAGGAAATATAGACATTGAATCAACATTTAAGTTTTATATTAATAGGAAAAATTAGTCTCTACGTTACAAAAAAAAAATGGTATACAAAAAACATATTGACATCCTCTAAAATTTGGTTTTGAATTTGAAAAAAAAATAGTCTAGATTATTTTACTTCTTCATAGTGAATTTGTCAAGATTTTAATAGAACTTTTAAGAGGTCATTTCCTAATTATTGTATATCTTAAAATTGAAAATAATACCTTAATGTGTAGGGTAAATGATTGGATATTATAATTAACCACAATGTATCTTCAATTAATATGGCAATTGAGTAGTCAAACAAGTTTGGTTTTTCTTTTTATCAAGGTGCTAGGAGTTTTTTGAAGGATGTTATACACTTTCACATTAAAAACTACTTATATGGGTAAGAAAAATAACCTCTAATCATAGAAACATGTTGTCTCTTCTCTTTTAGGTGAGTCCCAACTATACCAACCTATAAGTCTAATGTTGACATTCATCTATGTGTGCAGACAAACATGTGTATAAAGGGCTTTCAAGTACACTCTATATGCATAACCTCTTTAGACATTGCCTATAATGACAAATCTACATAATTGTGTTTCACGATTTTATGTCTACTTACTACTAAAAATGATCCCTAAAGGTGCCATCAAATGGAAAATTACACGATTTATTTAGCCCTATTATCCAAGCACTAAAAGAAATGTTTTATGATAAAAATATAAAAAAATATGTAATTCTTGATAAATACAACTATAAATATTTATATATATCAACCATTGAATGACATATTTACATTATCAAATTATTTTTCAATAAGTAGTGTAGGAGAGAGATTCTAGACTAAGAATGCAAATGCAAACTCAGTAGTCTACTTCTACATTGGATAAGAGCATGTATGAAAGGTAATGTCATGTCAAATATTATATACTGCTACAATTTCATGTTATACTTTGAACTTTCTTAAGTAGCTATTTAATAACATATTTTCAATAATATCACACCAAAGATTTTTCCCACATTTGAAGAGTGTGATATCTTTTATTTATCGTCGAGAAATACATGTGTAATTTTTTTGGAGACTTATTTTAGATGGTACGAAGATGTGTAGGCATATGCACAATCAACTAGCATCCAAAGTATTCTCAAAATTCCAAAATGTGGTATTTGTGTGGCTTACCTATGACACCTATGGTAATCTGTAGTTTAAAAGTAATGCATCTCTCCACCATCTAAGCAAACAATAATTTATACCTTCTCATTTTGAAGGGACTTTGTTGGCATTATCTCTTTGTCAACATCATTCTTCTCTCTCGGGGAAATTTTATTCATGTTTCCATTGAATCTATCTTTCTCTCTTTTAGCACTCTTTTGTTCATCTCAATAGCTTGGAGATCTCAATATATCAATTTTTCATCCTCTAAATCCATTGGAAAAAGATTCATATTGCTTGTAACATTATTTTTTATGAGTACTAGTTATTTCTTAATATTAAATATTAACTTATTAGGCAAGATCGTTACTTTAAAAAATGAGAAATATTTTATTATCATTTAATTTCTTGCAATGGATCTTTTCCTCATAGACCATAGTCTATTATTATTTTTATCTCTTTGTCATTTCTCTTTATTCCTTAATGCACTAAGGAGTTAAGACACACTGCCTTTTATAAATATTTTTATCTTGGACTTTTGTGGAGGTCCAAAGACCAAAATGGGGGTTTAATTGAGGAAAATCCCTAAACAACCCCAACATTTTCCCCTATTCTTTTGTGTTTGCGAGTTAAAAAATAGCTTGAGCTAAATCGAAACATTCTAAAACCTTTTGGTATGATTTGTGAAAGGATGATAGTGCAACACATAGATATCCATGTGACGTGTTGTTTCCCTAGGAAGTGACCTCTAACATCTAGTGTTAGGTTCCTTTTAATATATGTTATTGTACTTTTGTTAAAATAAATTAAAAATAAATTTTAAATATTCTATTTGCACATTACTCTTTGTTTCCATTTGATATTTAAACTAAATAGTGTTTCATTTTTGTTCTTAAGTACTTTTTCTTGTACATTACAGTATACACATTGCTTTTATTTCATTTGAGGTAACCAGGGAATTTTTTAGTTAAAATTAAATATATTTTAGTGAAATCAAAAAATTTCCCTTCTACATTTTGGCAAATTTGAGTTCTTCAACACCTCTTCTTCTCCTTTTCCCATTTAGTTTCTTTCTTTCAATCTTTTCTCGATATATTCACTTTTATTCTTTGTTTTGTGAAAGAATTCCATCTAAGTATGTTGGGTCACTTAATCCAAAATTTTAATTCATTTAAAAATGTCTTTTCTAAAGAGGGATATTACTATGTTAGATGAATCTCCTAATAAATTTGAGAAATAATATTCTCTTAACACTTCCATGTCTTCAAATTATTCTTCATCTATTACTATATCTATTATTCCTTATCATGAGCATGCTAACAATCTAATTAACACATTTTCCTAGCTCTACATTGTTAGAAATCTAAAATAGATTGAATAACCGATATATTTTTTAAGAGAAAATCAAAGTTACATAAAATGGAAAAACATAAAAAATGCAAACCAAGACTCTAAGATATTAAGCAATGTCGATATGATAGAATTGCATTAAGAGCTTCCAAGCTGAATGATCAATGCAAAAGATTGCAAGAAGATTGATGCAAATACAAGTTAGTTAGTGAGTTTGTATAGAACTAAGGAGAAGAGGTAGGTGGAAAATCCAACCAATAGGAATCAACCAAAAAAAGTGGAGGATGCCACCAAAAGTGGAAAGTGTTCTTCCCTTTAAGGAAGGGGACACCATATCACTTATGTCCTAGTAATAAACTCACTTTATTATCCTAAGAAGGCTTAATAAAGGTGTAGGAAAAACCTAGGACCAAGGGAAAATAAATTAACCCACTAGGAAAATAAAAACCTGCGCAAACATCCCCCCTTAAGCATAGCTTAGGAGGATGTAAAAGATGATGGGTATCAAAAAATGAAGCCATGTTAGGTACCCATGTACATATCAAATTCCCACTTAAAAAAGAAGAATCCCCCCACAAATAGAGAGAGAATTCCCCTCAAAATAGAGAGAGAAGAAGAGGACTAAGTAGCCTCCCCCAAAGAGGTCCAATGGTAGATACTCAAAATTGGGTGGAGAATATGGTCCATGATCATCAAACAATATTCCTCCCCTTAAGAAGAAACAAAACCAAAGGTGTATGCAAGGGTAAAAGTACAAAGTTGTGTCACACTTTTTAAAGGTAATGACCAACACTAATCCAACTTTTAAATTTGAATCACTGAAAAGTGGCATATGTGTTTTGAATTTTGAAATGATGTAAACTAATAAAATATTTATTTTTTAGTATACTTTATGCTTGTATTTTTAAAAAAAATAAAAAAATAATTTTAATATAGTTTTTTATAAGTTGACACTATAATTTAGTTGCTAAAAAATGAAGTTACATGAAACATCAACCTTTATACAGTAACTTTTTTTTTCTTCAATTTTTTTGTGTGTATTTATAACTTAAAACTTTAGTGCATGGATATATTTTTTTCCAATTTTGATAAATATATAGTTGTATCCTCACTATCCATTTCATTAAGAGTCACATAGTTGTTATGTAATAATTCCCATGTGAAAAAGTTGTGTGGTTAAATAATTAGGTTATTATATCTTCCTTTACCTAGAAAATATTATTCCTTTTCTAGTTGTTGATATGGATTTTGTGAATGAAAGTAAGCTACTAAGGAGAAGGGGATGGTGATTGCATAGAAACATCTAGCTAAGAATAGAGAATTGAAGCTACAAAGTGGTGTGCTAGATAATGTTGGATAATTCACCTCCTTGGACATATCTCCATTAGAAGGAGAAAACTCTATTACCTTGTCTAAAGGGTTTGAAACAACACCATTTGTCTACTTTATGGATTATCCACTAAATGCCAACTAGATTATTAGATGAAGTACCACTTGTGTTAATGTTTTTATTACTTTTACTACTCCTAAATGTTGTCCAATCTTATTCCTTTTTACAAAGAGAAATCTTAGTAGCAAGTCGAGGAGTGAGCTTACTATGATGGGTATCCAAGGGACATTCTTTGATCTTATGATCATAGCATTAGCTCCTAAAAAAAGTGTATTTGGTGGATTAAGATAAAGGACATGTAGAGTATGACACATTAATTGAATTTGAATGTCAATTTTTTACTTGAGTCCTTAGAGAGATAAATTTTAACATGGACTTGCTCTAAAAGATGAGTTAAAGATGAGTTAAGGAGAACTTATCTATCTTAACACAAATAACTTTACTAACTAAGATTGTTATTTTGTGCAAGATGTTCTAACATGACAACGGAAAACTTGGAAACTTCACCCAAACAAGAGGACAATGAATGTTTCTTTAGAGACAACGAAGTCGTGAGTATAGGCAATAAAAAATAGAAGCCCGATACACAAATGAACTAGAGACCGTGCTTGAGGATGACTTTCGCATAGGTTTTGGAAACATAGGAAATAGGAAACATACATTAATGAGGTTTTGGATAGCATCAAGATGAAACCTATGCAAGACCTATTCTAACATGACAACGGAAAACTTGGAAACTTCACCCAAACAAGAGGACAATTAATGTTTCTTTAGAGACAACGAAGTTGTGAGTATAGGCAATAAAAATAGAAGCTCGATACACAAATGAACTAGAGACCATGCTTGAGGATGACTTTCACATAGCTAGCTTCAAGAAAGTAAAATAGGAAACATACATTAATGAGGTTTTGGATAGCTCATCAAGATGAAACCTATGCAAGACCTAGGTCTTGTTAACCTAGTCCCTTAGCATGCTTTCATGGGTGATCCTTTCAAAAAATTGTCTTATTTTAAGTTATTTGTAGATAACATTAAACTTCTAGATAGGAAGAACCACATTAAAAGGTGATTCAAAATGTATATATTATGAAATACCTTGGGGGATGAACTTCATGAGCCACTCAATTAGTGGAGTCATGTTCATGTATTGTCAAACCTTCAACAATAGTATCAACTATTGAATTGGTGAAGTTCAAATATATTAGAAAGGAAAAAGCTGCCCTCAAATATACAAACTAAAAGTACTTATAATAAATATAAAAGAAAATTTCTATTCAAATAGATCTAGTATAACAAAAAAAAAGGACACATAACGATAGTAATAATGATAAACATAAAACCCTAATAAAGTATACCCTATATTATAATATTGTTAATCAACTACTCTTAAAAAAATATTAACTTAATGTTGTTTAGTTCTATAATTTTATATATAGATGATTAAATAAATGGGCAAGTCAATAGTCAGGTCAGCGTGGTCAGGTTGCTCTAAAGAAATCTGTCTCTCTGTCGTGTCCAGCAATAGCAACATTAAGCTTCTGTAGTCATTTCAAGTAAACTAAAAAATGTTTCTACCAACTACGACTATAATTTATATACATATTTTTGAGACAGAGGGTAAGTGTTTCTGTCAAAGCCTGTCTTCTTTAGATTCTAATTATTACTATCACTAATCGGTCTGTACTGAACAATTTCTTCTTAGTCAACTTGCTCTAAACTAGCAATGGCACCTTGGTGTGCAATGGGTACGCCGAAGAGTTGTGGAAGGTCAATTAGTGATAGGTTCTGGTTCTTATGCTTGATTTTGTCTTCCAATCTGGAGATTATAGGCAGAAATTAGCTGAAACATATTTCAAGGATCCTACCCTTGTTTAAGAGTTTCCAACACCATTGCAAGGAGTGTAGCAGATTAAAAAGTGTCGTGAAATGCATAGCACATTTATTAAGAAACAAAAAATGGGTAGATGGAAATGGAACCTACAATTTTTCTGACTAGAAGAAGAAAAAGCACGGTGCTGACAGGGAATTTAAGTAGCTTTTGCAAATTTGATACCAAATTAGCCTCCATAATTGGAAATATGTGAATTGCATAATTTTTCCTTTTAGATTAATCCCCACATCTGTTGCTTTTCAAAAATCTGAGAGCATTGCCTTCCCCACAAAACCAATGATAGTACCAAACAAAAGTCAGATTAAAGACAAGAAAATCATAATTCTTCATTTAAAAATTTCAAGCAGTAAATCGACATATCAAAAACCCCAACAATGTCATTCATTATTATGCAACATTCACCAGCAAGATTTCTGATTGGCAGGAGGTCCAAACACGCCAAGCCTGTGAGGAAGGCTGTACTGGCAAAAACAATTCATTAAGGAAACCTGTCAGGAGAAATATTTTGATGAGACAAGGGGGATGTGATAGCCCATTGAGCGCAAGCTCCTCTTTTATTTTCATTGATTAAAATACCTGAACAACCTATATTTATGATTGCCTTCTATTTTTGCTTCCAATGAAATTTTTATTCAAATGGCCAAAACTATGTTACAGAAGAGCATGCTTGTTGTTTGTTTAACTGGATTCAAATAATCAGATTGATATTATGAAGCTATGAATTTTCCCCAAGTTCCAATCATGTCATGATTTTTTGAAGCCTGAGAATTGGTCAGTGCAAAGCCACAACTATCGTAGGTCACAATGTCATGGTAAAAATTAGATTTACAATAGCAAACCAGTATATGAAGTGTGGGAATTGTGAGAGACTTTGTTATATAGCTAATAATTGAAGTTGGGTTAAAAATTGATATTCAATATTGAACTAAAGTATCACATTTAGCTAAGAAATCATGATTGCAATGAGAGCTTATTTTTGTTGGATTTATTCATGCAATCTAAGTACAAGTTTGCTTGAATAAGAGGAGATTTCACATGAATAGATAATTATTCAGAGAAAAATGTTGGGATAGGAAACCAGATAGTGCTCTTCTATTACTGCCAATATACTTAATATTGAAATGAGTTTTACAGCTGTCGAATATTTCGTACTTCTCCCAGTTGGCAGCCTGTGGCCCATTTTGTAATAAGCTTTTCTCTAAAATTGTAAATTTCAGCCGGTCTAACCCAAAGAGGAGAGAAGCATATTTCTATGCTTGTTTAACTCCTCTGCTTTCACTTTTGCTGGAAATTAAATGCGTTGATGCAGAATGCAAAGAACGGAGACAATATGACGTGCACTACAGCGACTCTACCTAAGAAATCATGCTTGTATCCAAAATAATCCTCCACAAACTGATTTAGTGGTTGGGAACTTTCACCAGTCACTTGTAATTGGTTTGTGACATCTCCATACTGTGAGGCAATTAGACCATACACAGTCCATGAAACATGGCATATTCAGTAGTACCAAAACCACGAGTTTGGAATTTTCTGCATCAACTATAAAAATGAAGAAACATGAGAATTGGAAGAAAATTGCACAGTTGAACAACTATTGACTTCTAAGAAGATTAAAAATTCATATTAGGCACCCGCAACAATAAAAAGATTGGTCTTGTTGCTCCTGATGTTCAAAAGATGTCTAGTTAGCTAATAAGGTAATCAGAAGCTAGGTATTCACTAGGGCTAGAAATAGGTCATTTGATATTTTGGTAGTCTGTGTAGCTAATTTTTTTTGGAAAGTAGGATGTCTTGAATGGAACTACATATGATTTTATGCTAACCTTCCAAAATATTGTGTGAATAAGTATCTAACACTATTATAGTCAGGGCTCCGCCAGTAAGCCCACCATTGCTTCCAGAAACAAGACTTGAATTGTCCAAAGAATGACTGAGAATACTGGGTTGGAAAGTGAAGTTCTTCTGCTTGTGGGGATGGAGTTCTGAGCTCTTTCACCAATGCTTTGTTTCGCCTGAATATTTAAAAAATGGTTCAATGTAAAATATTAGTTTTAGTTGTATGTTGGCTTCTCTTCTGTCCGTGTGTCTCTGTGGTTGCAAATTGATGCCAAAGATTTGTTTCCTAAACTTGCAGTTATTGGGCAAGGTTCTTCTGGAGAAGTGTACGAGGGTTTATGGCTTGGAGTGAAGGTTGTTGTTAAGGAGATCCCCATATTTTGCAAGAATTTCAACTCTCTACTGCAAGTGGAAATTGCTGTGCACGCAAAGCTGCAGAACCCTTTCATTGTTCAATTGATAGGTGTGTGTTTGACAGAAAAATATTGCTATCTTGTAATGGAATTCGTCAGCTCCAACTTGGATAAAATACTGGAAGAACGAGTCAGAGGAAGACCACCTTTGCCACTACCTGTTGTAGTTGACACAATGCTTCAAATCTCAAGGGCAATGGAGTACCTTCACAGCCAAAGAATCATGCACATGGATCTCAAGGCATCTAATGTGCTCATAGAGCCTTCAGAAGTACCAGAATTTAAAGCACAAGGGTACGGGCGAGTTAAGCTGTGTGATTTTGGGGAGTCCAGTTTAAGGCTTTACATTTTCTAGTCCCCTGAAGTCACCAGGGGAACTTGTTACTGGAGGGTGCCGGAAGTCTTCCAATATCCCCAAGAAGGTTTTAAAATAGACAAGGAGATCCTAAAGCAATATACTCGTAAAGCAGATGTATGCAGCTTTGCCATGATTTGTTATGAGATTCTAACAGGAATGCAGCCCTTTGAGGGAGTGGATACCAGGAATATCTACGGACTGATAATATTTATCTTCAGAAAATAGATTGAGTTCATAAGTATGCACAAACACAGAAATATTTTAGTAGTAATATTTCTACATGGCCATAGAAGTAATATTTTAGTAGTATTTCTAAAATATTTATCTTCAAAAATTAGATGACTTCATAAGCATGCACAAACACAGAAATGTTGGCTCTTGCAGTGATCAATATTTATATTCATAAGTAATTCCATCTGTACTTGAATCTAAAGCTGTAGTTTTTTTTAATGAGGATCATACAATCTCACTTTCTTCTTTTACATTTTAAATTTTACACCACAAATTGCAAAGAATAGATCAAAATTTTCCATAAACAATTTTTTGAAGTATAGTATTTTATTTAAAAAGAATAGGAAAGTACAGGGGATTTAGATATTAAAATATATAAACCTGATTTTATCATCCCATATTTCAACTTACAAAAAAGAGCAGAATTTTTTTAGAAGATAAAGTTTGCTGTCCACACCCATAGGCCAACATACAACTTACAAAAAAATAGCAGAAATTAAGATAAGTATCCAGATTATGAAATTAGGTAATAATAATGTTTCAAAAAGTTCATGTGTGGAGAGTTTTGCAATTAGAGATTGCAATATTACAGTCCCCTGTTTGCAAGGTTAAAACTGAAAATATGATCTAAAATTCTTCCCTTCGAAATGTAGTAAACCTTAAATTTAACAAAAATGTAGTATTAATAGAAAACAATAGCAGTAAAAATATATTAAAATGATTTGAAAAACAAACTAAAAATCAATGCTCAAGTGCAAGAAACACGTTCCAAGTACAAATTCTGTCATTCTCACGGTAATCTGACAGTGGAACCAAGTTCTATTCCGCATACTAATATAATTTTCTTCTCTATCAGCTTCTATTGTTTGTCAACATTGATAATAAATTCTTCAATGACATGAAAGCTCAATTACAATCTATCATAGAAATAAGAAAAATAGAGATTTAGATTTGTTATAAATTAACAATAACCATATATTTGCCTTGTTTTAACATTGTGTTGTATCCACAATATTCACATCATGGTGAGGTTGGCCACCCACACACATTTCAACAACACGAGTAAACTAACCATATAGATAAAGTGGTCTACTTAACATAAAGAAACATGAGAAAAATGCACATAAAAAAGGGATTTATTTTAATTTGATCTATACAAATGCCAGATTGCCTCTTTGGCCTTGTCCATGGCCTCATATAGATATTCAATGGGATTTTTAATGAACTAAACAGAAAAATTAGCAAATCATAACATTTTAAAATAAAAATTATAAAAATAGATATTTTTTAATGAAAAATTACCTTGATTATCTCCATGTACTTGGCAAATAAACCATAAAAAATGGTTTTCAAAAATGACCTTGTACATGTGCTTAAGAGGTGGACATCTGACTACAGAGTGATGAAATTAGTGGTACGTAGCCTTTCCCAAGCCCTCTCAGTGTTTCTATTTCCCATCCCTTACTTTCCCAGTTCATTTTAGCCCATTTGAAGAAATCAGGTTCAAATGGGATTCCTCTTAAAAAGAACAAGATAATAGATCTATGCTGATATTCCATTATGCTATCAACCACATCATCAGGAAGCAGACATTCAAAAGTTTTACCTGAAATATCGCTTGTCTGCTCCTTCAGTTGATTACCCATTACTTCCACTTTGTCTTCGTCCACACAATCATCACTCTTTATTCATCTCCGAGGGTTTGTCAGCTTCCACACCAACCACACATTGCATGTCATTGATAGCTAAAGCTTCGCCATCCACGCCAGGATTAATAGGGGACTGAGACTGACTCAACCCCTCAATCTGCTCACACCCCAACTTCCTAGCTTCTGCCTTTAACCGCATAGATTAGGTGAAACACCAAATACCTACCAGAAAAAGCCACAGGAAGAGGGCAAGACTGCTTGCAAAGAGGGTCTTTGGCCGCACAAAAATCCCCTGCCAAAAGGGCGGCAAAGGAAGCCCAGAAGGTAGAACAGAAATGCCTCAATGGATAGCCACCGCCAGGCGAGCAAGGAGACACCGACCAGGCGAGCAACAACCAGCCAAGAAACGGCAAGGAAACCAATGGCGGAAGGAAATGAAGGATTGGGCGAAATACAGAAAGGACGGCTTGATTAGGGTTAAGTTGAGTTGCAGAAAGAACGGCCTCTCTTTTCCTCCCGTAGCCCTAGCTCTCTCCCCGTTCTTGTCTCTTCCGAAGGCAGAGATTTTGGAAGGAGAGTTAAACGATCAACGGTTGTGGATGGATGGAGAACCTTTCCAAGCGCCTTCGTGCTTTCCAACCGTCGATCGTAAAAATGAGCTTCGAAAGCTCAATGAGGGACACGCCTTCGGCGTAATAAAGTTCCTCTCTCTATCGTGGCCGACAATGGCGACTTTATTAAGCTTTTGAAGTCAAGTCAAGTAAACTAAAATAAAGTTTCTAATACGTGTTGAACATTGAATTTTCGCAGATACATTCTACTTCTAAGAATCCGTCAACTGGTTAAATCAAGTAGTGGGCGCAATCTATAATATAATATTCTATGACAGTGAACACGATCTATAATTTAATCTTTCACAAATTGTAGTTTTTTTTATTTTTTAATTAGATTAAGAAAAAATATCAAATTACATCAAATAAACTGAGCTGGAACTAACAGCAAAGTGCAATGGTGTCGAGCAGACCACCAAAAGAAAAACCAACAGCAACAGAACAAGCTGCAGCATCTAAATATCCAGCTACAAAGACTGATAAACAGCAGCAAAACACGCTGCAACAAATTGTAGTTGTTCGTCATATTCGACAAAGAAATGCACGCTTTTCCTAACAATGTTTGGAATTTATCACGATGTTAAACTCTAATTTCAAAGTTCCTATTGAAAACTATTATACCATCTTTTTAAAACTGATGAATGGAGTTATCTCGTTTTAATGAAAATCGTATCTCTTTCTAATCTAAACTTCTTCTTTTTTGTATTGAGGAAATGCATTTACAAAGAATAAAGAGCAGTTAAAAAACTGCAAAAAGAAACTGTACTCAAAGAGGAAACACTACACCTTAGAGAGTTGTACAAACGACCACAGCAAATATGCCCAGCAGCAACTTAAACCATTCCACTAAGCTGGAATATTACATCAAAGACAAAATACAAGAGCATTATACATCTTGAAAGATAGAACTTAAACTTTGACCAATACAAACTCCCTTTTTACTCAGCAACTGTCCAACTTGCAGCTTGATTTATTGAATCTAATAACTTATCCTTATTTGTTCATACACAACCTAATTTTCCTTTTGTAAATTGAATATGTAATAGGCCAAAGGGCTTTTAAGAAGAAAAATGTAATGATATACCTTCAATAAATATGCTCAATGTCTACATCTTTTTGAAAACAAGGATTTTATTTTATTTTTTTTCCCTTTCTCTAAAGTAGTGCATGTATCTGTATGTGTATGTGTATTATTTTTGAAAACAAGGATTTTATTTTATTTTATTTTCCTTTCTCTAAAGTAGTGCATGTATCTATATGTGTATGTGTATTATATTAGTAATGTAATTTATTTTTTTTTGTATTGATTAGTTTCATTAAAATATAAAAATAATAGAGTTTAGATGGCAGAGCAAGGGAGTGACCGTTGTGCTCACAGGGTGCAGGATGTGCAGGGTTTTGGAAGATCACAAACGAGATGGCCCTACAACCAACGACAAAGGGATCAACCACCAAACCCACCATGGTGCGCTCCACAGCAAGCATGGAAGGCTCCAGTAATAGGTGGCTCTGGTTCTCTTATTATCCAGAGTGGGGGAATGTTGCATCAAGTTAATGTTCAAAACAAGTGGGGTTATGCCAATATGTGTCTGATGGAACCAGTAGATTTCAAAAAGGTGGAGAAGAAACTGTGGAGACCAAAGCATCAAGAGGTTTCGGCAGACCAAGTAAATTCTAACATAGAACATACCACCATAGTTTCTTTACTATTAAATGGCAAGGTTTGGAATCAGTCGGTGAACCACTTGAAAGAGAAAGCTTTTTTCTTGAAATGGAGTAGTCCGTGGCCCACTTTCAATAGGGTTTGTGAGTGGTGTAATGATCATTGGGGGGAAGCTATGATTCTGAAAACTCTCTCAAATGGTTTTTATTTGGTTATATGTCCAACACCCAAAGATAAAATGTGGATCGTAAATAGTGGGCCTTTTTTAATAGGGGGGAAAGCATTTTATATAAAAGACTAGTCCCCAAATTTCAACCCTAAAATGGAGACCATTTCAGAACTTCCCATTTGGATTCGGCTCTATAATCTACCCCATGAGTACTGGGATATTGAAACCCTAAAACAGATTGGTAACAAGCTTGGTACTTTTGTTAAAGTAGATGAAGCTATTGCCAATATGGATTTTAGTATGTATGCCTATATATGTATCCTATGGCAAGCAATAAAACCCCTGCCAGCAATGGTAGAGTTATTTTCTAATGAAGGAAGATGGAAGCAAGGGATTGAAATAGAAGAATTTGTAGAGATGTGTTATGGATGTAAAGGGGTTGGGCATACAACAGGGGGCTGTAATCATCTACAGAAAGGAAAGAGTTCAATGCAAAATACCCTTATGGAAATGTTACTGATAAAGGAAAATGACTTTCAGGCGGAAGATAGTAGTTTTTTGGAAGCAATGGTGAATAGAGTTGGGTATGGTGATCTTGAATATAGGGATAGATACAAAACTGATTTGTTTACATAAATGGAGTTAATCTCTCAATTTGGGGAAAGCGGTGCGGGTAGAGGGTGGTTTGAGGATAAATCCAAGGAAAATACAAGTTTTGAAGGGACTAAAGACCGTTGTGTAAAGGTGTTGTCATCAGTTCAGGATTTAGAGAAAGCAAACTAAGAAGATGCTCTGGTACTAGGTGGTTTGAACAGTATAGGATCAAAGGAAGTTTTGGGAGGGTCAGAACCCCAGATGAGTAGAGACTTTAACTTGAATGATGAGTTTGGGAGGGAGAACCAATCAGTTATTGAGGGTGTTAAAATTTCAACAGAGGGATTTCCTTTTGGATCTCTGAAACAGTGGGGAAGCTCAAGTGTTGTAGGTTCAATTGTTACTCTAAGGACTCAGGATTTAGTTTTAAAAAGGGAGGCTCTCAAGTTGATGAAATCTGGTGAGAGAAGCATCTTGTTTGAAGAGGCAGATTGTGGTTTAATTTCCTCTCCTTCTCCAAAAAAGGTGAGTACTCTTGTGGTCCTAAGAGGGGAAATTCCTGCTAAAAATATAATAAAAAGTGATATTATCACTCAAGTGACTCAAAGTATTTAGAGAATGAAAACTATAGAGGTGGTGCCAAGGGACTTTAATGTATCCAATAATGATATGCAAGGTGAAAACAAAGAAGCTAGTGTCAGTTTTGATTCTGAAGAACCTTTCTTTAAGGATATAAAGATCTCACCTATCAGAAATCTGGAGAGTTCCTTTGAGGATGAAGGTGGTATGGACAGTATTAATGAAGATCTAGGTATGGATTCCTTAGCGAAGGAGGATGAGGGGGCGGGTGATGACCTGGGTCTAAACTCTAAAGTAGGGATTTAAGAAAAATGAACCTTGGCACAATCCTTGTCGAAGTAAAGCAAAGTGAAAGTGGGTCAGAAAAATAAGAGACCCTAAGGCCATTAGGGTTAAGTTGGAGATTGTTGGAAGTGCAGAAGGGAAAAAATCTGAGATCGGGAAAAGGCTATGCCTTCTTCCCAGGGGCAATGAGGCTCCTTTCGTGAAATGTTAGGGGCTGTAATTCCCCTAACAAAATTCATTTGATCAAGAGATGTCTTGATCAAACAAGACCTAATTTAGTGTCATTACAAGAGTTAAAATAAAAGGGGGTGAGGTTGATGGTTTTGGTAAGAGATTCAGTCATTGGAAATGTTTGTTAGTGGAAGCTTTAGGTGCCTCAAGTGGATTAGGGCTTCTCTATAATGAAGTTGTGATGAATATTCAGTTGCTCAGATCCAAAAAGTCTTGGCAATGGGTACAAATTACCTCTAAACAACTTTTCTCTAGTTTCTTTCTTTTGAATGTGTATGGTCCAAATAATATGTTGGAACTAAGAAGAGTTTGGGGTGAGCTTTCATAAGTTTTAGTGGGTCATAAGTACATTTTATTCCTATTGGGTGGTGATTTCAATGTTATCCTAAGGCCATCAGACAAGAAAGGGGGCTTAGGATGGTTAAATTTTAATCAACGGGATTTCAGTGACTTTGTCACCAATAATGGGCTCTTTAAGCTTCAATTTAGAAGTTGGGACTTTACATGGACGAATAGGCATTTTGGTTTCCTAAATATAGTAGAGAAACTTGACAGCTTTTTTCTACAGGGGAATTGGGCAAATTTCCAATGGTCTTTTCAAGTTGACATTCTCCCAATTACAGGATCGGATCACTACCCAATTGTTGTACGCATTCAAGAGGTGGAAGCTCTAGAGTGTTGTCCTTTTAAGTTTGAAAAAATGTGGTTCAAAGAGGAAGGTTTTGTGGAGTTGGTGGTGGAGTGGTAGGTAAAGGTGCCTCCAAGGAGAGGAAATAAAGCTTTCATCTTCTTCAAAAAATTGCAGTTTATAAAGGAACAGCTCAAGAAATGGAATAGGGAGGTTTTCAAGAATATTTTTATAGAAAAATATATTTTAGAACAAGAGTTGGGGAGATTGCACTCAAAGGTAATAAAGGATGGTTTGAGCGAAGATGATTTCAAAGAGGAGAAGCTTCTAAATAAGAAATATGCGGAAGTCTTGGCCCGTGAAGAATTTTTTTGGAGACAAAAATCAAGAGAGACTTGGCTAAAAGAGGGAGATCACAATACAAAGTTTTTTCATAATGTTGTTAAGGTGAGGAGATCTTTTAACAAAAAAAAAATTATATAGGATAAAAATGGAGTTTTACTTACTAAAAAAGAAGACATTTGTAAAGAATCAATACATTTCTTTTCTGGAGCTTTCAATACCAACCAATATGATGTAGAGCAGGAAAATGAAATTTTGGATGTAATTCCTAGGTGCATTTCTAATCTCCAAAATTTTGATCTTACAAGGGCAGTCTCTTTAGATGAAGTTAAATTAGCTCTATTTAGTTTAGATGGTGATAAGGCTCCTGGGCCGGATGGGATTCCAGCTCTTTTCTTTCAACGGATGTGGAATGTAATAGCTAATGATTTATGAGAGGTGGTAGAGGAGTCAAGATTGGAAGGTTTTGTGTTCAAGGATTTCAACAATACTTTTATAGCTTTGGTCCCAAAGAAAGAAGAAATAGAATCTTTTTATGATTTTAGACCTATTGCACTATGTAACACAGTGTATAAGGTAATCTCAAAGGTGATGCAAATAGGTTAAAATATGTTTTAGACTCAGTGATCTCTACAGAGCATAGTGGTTTTTCTCCAAATCAGTCGATATTTGAAGGCATAATCATAACTCATGAAGTTATACATTCAATTCAATTAGCTAAAAAAAAATGTTGGTGAAATTAGATATCAAGAAAGCTTATGATGAAGTGAATATGAGTTTTCTTTTAAAAGTCCTTAAAAAGTTTGGTTTTTGTGAGTTGTGGATAAAATGGGTGGAGAGTTGTATAACCACTCCTTGTTTTTTAGTTCTTTTAAATGGTAGCCCACAAGGTTTTTTTACCTCTGAAAAAGGTCTACAACAGGGTGACCCTATTTCCCCATTTTTATTTATCATAATGGTTGAGGCCTTGGGAAGGTTAATTTCTAAAAAGAGAGAGGAAGGGGTGTGGAAAGGTATTTGTATTATGGAAAGTTTAGCTCTTGTTTCTCATTTATAGTTTGTAGATGACACACTTCTAATGGGTGAAGCTTCCTTTAGAGAAGCGAGAATGATGAAGAATACTCCAGATAAGTACAGTAAGGTGTCAAGGCAATGTATAAATTGGAGAAAATCTGAGATTTTCTTCTTTAATACTTGCTATCAGAAACAAAGAGAAATATGTAACATTCTTGGCATGAAGATGGGATCTCTATCAGGAAGATACTTAGGTATTCCTTTGTTTGGAGGAGCTAGTAAGGCTTCAATTTGGAAGGATCTTGTTGATACTTGTCTGAAATGTATGGATGGGTGGAAAAGTAGATGGTTGACCTCAGCTGGTCGAATTTTAATGCTAAAATTTGTAATCTCAACCATCCTTGTTTTTTCTATGATGTGCCTTAAAATCCCCAAAAAAGTAATAAAAGTATAGGCCAGAGAATGCGGAAATTTTTTTGGAATGGGGCTTTGGATCAGGATAAAATCCCTCTATTGGCATGGGAAAAAATTTGTAAGGCGAAAGGGAAAGGTGGTGCAGGGTTAAGGGATTGGAGCCTCATGAATGAGGCTTTAGGGGAAAAGCTGGTTTGGAATATTATACTCAGTTGTCTAAATTGTGGGTAAGGATCTTAAAGGAAAAATATTTGGATACAATGGAAAATACCAGAATCCTCACGGTGCAAAACCCTCCTTCTGGGTCAGCGATCTGGAATTTTATCATCTCTTGACATAAGGTAATTGTTGATCATATCACATGGAAGCTAGGGAATGGGGCAAAAGAAAAATTTTGGGAGGACTCGTGGCAAGGTCTTCCAGCCTTGAAAGATATGGAGGAGCTTTAGGAGTTAAAACTCCGGTTTACTTAGCATTGGGGGGAGAAGGTTTGTGATTACGTGGAGTTCAAGGAGGATGAGACTGGGGGTGAATGGGGATGGAAATCACTCCAAGAGGTGAATATTTCATACCAACTGAAAACTCTTATGCAAGAAGTTTTCAAGAGCAGAAATTTTATGAGAACAAAAAAAGAAGATAGAGTGGTTTGGTGTGGAGCTGGAGATGGCAAATATTTGGTGAAGCTGGGATACCAATTTCTAGATTCAGAAGAGGACTTTGGAAGTCGGTTGACCAAGTTGTGTTGGGGAAAAGAATGCCTCCCTAAGGCTGGAACTTTTTCATGGCTAGCAATTCTTGGTTGCATTCTCATAGGGGAAAAGAGAAAAAGGTTAGACTTTATTGAACCATCCAAATGCGTGATGTGCTCAAAAGTAGAGGAAACTAGAAACCACCTACTCGTGTATTGTAATATTGCAGCAGAATGTTGGAAGTTATTAAGGAGCTCTCTGGGGTGGCAGATTCCTACTATGGAAACCTTGACGAAGGTTTTTGAAAGCTATCTTGTACCAAGGAAGAAATTGGTTTTCTCCTCCATTTGGATAGTTAGTCCTTCCCTGGTGGTTTGAGAATTGTGGAAGGAAAGAAATAGAAGAATTTTTTCAGATAAAGTTGAAGGCTTGGATAGATTGAAATGGAGAGTAAGTCATGACATAAAGGAGGTAGTTGGAGCAATAGCCTCACTTTATTTCAACTCAAAAATTCCTTTCACCTCAGAGGATAAGAAAATTCAGGAAAGATGGCTAGGTATTTGTTTTCAACCCGTTAAGGGGCTGAGTTGGGTAAATCCAACAGTTTTTCCTTCAAAGGAGATCCAATGGGAGAAACCTCAGGAAGGATGGTGGAAGATAAATTTTTATGGGGCTTCAAAGGGTAATCCAAGGCCTTCAGGGGCTGGATTTATAATTCGAGAAGTTACATAATGGTATGAACAACATGGTAGAAGCCTTAACAACAGCCCCAACAATGAAGTGTGGTAAGAATTTGGGAGCCACTAGGTTACATTTGGAAGGGGATTTGATGGTTATTGTCCAAGCAGTGATTACTGGAAGAATATGGGCTTGGCATCTACAAAATGTGGTGGACAATATTAGGGATGATTTATTATCCCTAGAAAACTTTCAAGTAAGCCATATACGAAGAGGAGGTAATGTAGAAGTGGATATACTTTCAAAGTGGGCACTTTCCTTTGAGGAGGAAGGAATCATTAATTTTGAATATTTTAGGGATGTAAGGTTGGCAGATTTTGGGTAAGAATGAAAGGACAACGCATTAATTGGCAAAGATGATGGACAGAGAATGGGGATTTGGAAAGGCCGAAAGGAGTGTGATAAATCAAGCGATGGTAGGGGAGTACACGAAACCATTAATGAGAATTGAAGGTTGTGAGTTGGTTTATGTGGGGAAGAAATGATGTTTTCCCCACATATCGAAGAATATTTTAGAGAAGTTGCAGAGACTAGAGGTGGAGACGGTGTTTGAGTATGGAGGAAAACTTTACCTTTCGTTTGCGAAGGTCTCTGAATCCATTCTTTGGCAATGTGTCTGCCAAAAGGATGGAGGGGCTTTTCCTCATCAAAGATGAAAGGCTTATTCAGTGTGTTCGAATGATAATGGGCAATGACTTCGGAGCTTTGAGACATAGGCTGTGAACTAATTTAGATGTGTATTCCTTGATTACAGCCTAGGGTTTAGACATCAGTGGGCCAGTGAAGGTGGTAAGGAAATCTTGAAGAAAATTTTCCATGAAGACTTTTTAGTGAGTATGGAATCAATCTTAGAGTGGGAAATCTTGTTATGCCTTGCATAACCACCCCATTTTAAACTTGTTTAAAATAGGTCCCCCTTGTTCTGTTCTATTTCCTTTGGCCTTTTGTTTTCTGCCTTTGGCATTTTTAGTTTTGTTCTGGCGGACGTGAAACCGGGACCGAAACCGAACTTTGGAATTTCTTCCAAATTCTGGTTTCCGTTTCGGTCCCGGTTCCACTGGACTTTTTTGTTTATTTTTCCTTTGTTCCTTGCATTTGGTCGCGGGGTGTTTTTCTCCCCTTCTTTTTCTTCTTTTATCCATCCTTTTTTGTCATTTGTGTTGTCGGAGGCGGGGTCGAGATGGAATCCAAACCTGAAACTTTGAAAAGTTTTAGTGTCGAATTTGGTTTTGTTCCCACCCCCATTGTGGTTCATCCGGGATCGGTTTTTGCTCTGATCCCACCTACGTGTGTTTTTGTGTTTGTTCCTTGTGTTTGGTCTCTTTTGCGGGGTCGGGTTCGGGAAGGATTTGGGGATGTGGACTTGTTACCAATTTCACTTTCCTCATCTGGTTTCGACTCCGCCCCGGCCCTACTACAGTCCTCGGTTACTTTGCTTTTTGTAGACGCGGAGCCGGAATGTGGGCTGAACTTGGAAATTTTGGTTATCTCCATGTTTTGTTCCTGTTCTGACTCTGGTCCTAGTCCTGGTTTCATCTTGGCTCCGCCCCCGCCGGTATTAAAGGTAAGTGTTGTTTCTGGTTCATATTTGGTCCCACCTCCGCTAAAGTTGAGTTTCTTTTGCTAAGGATATATGAAAGGTAGGACGAAGAATGATGTTTTTCTATGCTTTTAGAGGACTGATGAGGGCATTGTTTTGCAGGATTAAAGCATGTTGAGAACATATCATGTTGTTTCTCAAGGAAGTCTATTGGAAAATGTGCCTCAATCTTACTGGCATGAAACTCCTGAAAGAGTAAAGTCGGTGAGACCCTCTGGAAGTCTTGCCAACTAGCAGTTGTGTTGTATTCATTTGAAATGCTCAGGTCGCCAAGACATTTCGATCACTGTGACTTTTTCTATCTCTCTCCGCCCGAGGAGAACTCTCACTGACAGTTGTTCACAAGGTTGTCATCGGGGGGACTCTTGGCCGAAAGGTTTACACTGGGTATGATCTCCTACCGATGGTTGTGGTCTCGCCGACGGGTATATATATGTCTTTGGTGAGACTCCTGACGACAGGTAGCATCGGGGAGAGGTGTGACCTTCTAAGACTCTTACCGACTAAGGATCTCTAGCTGATGGTTTAACTCTTCGATGTGACTTAAGGGCTTTATATGACTCAGCAAATGTGATAGTCTTGTTGATGAGTCTATTGTGGACTTCAGTGAGAGGTCTCGTCGATCTTGTCGATAGCGATAGTTTGGGCGATGGTCTTGGATATCGGTATGACTCTTGTAGCTCATTATGACCTCTTGCCGATAGTTGTAAGTTATGTCGATTGCATCGGTGGAGCATTGTAACATCAGGGAGACACAACTAGTGTCTCACCGACATGAGATTCTACTTGAACAACTTTTGACCATCTGAAGATCCTATGTGGTATGTGTTCAACCAATCAGAGGAAGCTAAAGGCAAACTATTTGTAGTAAGACTGTTGTGACCATTCCTATGAGGAAGATCAGCAGACTGTGAGCAATACGGATATACTCTGTAATTGAAGATTATGATCGGTTCAGTGAACAATGGTGTATGATCAGTGTGTATCAATTTAATTTAGAGAGCATTGTAACTGGAATGTTTTGTACAAGGTTGATCATTGAATCTGCTGTTGTAAATCAACTTGTAGAAAGATCTAGAATGAGAGGAAAGTGTAAAGGATGAAAAGCTGCGAGTCTTAATGATAGATGGGATGTCTACTGGAAAAAGTAGATCAACATTAATGACAGTGCTTTAGAACACTCAAAGCAGCTTTGCAGGAGCAGTTTTCAAGGTCGAGGATGAAACGCATGATGTCTTAATGGCGGACACGAGGGTTGTGAGTTAATGATGGTGGTTGTAAAAGATTTGGAAACCATGCCTGAGAGCGATCTTTCACTGACATAAACAGAGTGCACGCATTTAATGCATCTTGGACTTTGTTCAAAGCCATTCCTGTAACCGACTTATTTTGTAAACCCTAAAATGGGGTTGACTCATTTTTGGCACATTTGGTATATATGGCATTTTCACCTCTTTGTAAAATAATATATAGAAAAAATAGAGAGATAAAAAAAGGGAGCTAGATCTTTATCTTTTTTTCATCTTCTGCCTTTTGACTATTTTTAGGCAAGTTAGGGTTAAGAAAGGTTAGCAAGCTAGGATTTTGCAAGAAGTTAGACATTTTTAGTTAAGTTTAGCAGAAGGAAGTAATGTATCTTCCATATTCTCTTGGCATAGATGGAGATAATTCGAAGACATGGGTTTTTTGTACACTAGTGATCTTGCCAGATTTGTAAATGTTGTTTATCTGTTTCACCAATAGAAGTGGCCAGATTTAAATCTACTTCATATTGTGCTCCAGAATGGTATTTATCTTGGGTTAATTATTTGATTTGGAAAGCTTTCAAGAAATGAAGTTTTATCTTATGTTTTGTTTAAATGATGATTTGCAATCTACTGTTAAAATTTTGCATTGTGAATGAATGAAACTTTGTATTAATTACAAGTTAACTTTATTCTGCAGTATCAGTTTAGGAATTCCTTGGAAGGTAACAAGTCTGATTAGTTGGATGAATCAACATTCTCTTCAGTTTAAAAGCTTTAATCTATCTTTGCTTGTTTCTTTAAAACCACCAATTAAAGTAGGTTTAAATATATGTTTGATCTTATAACAATCTAGAAGCTCAATACCAACAGGCCCCTTGAACATTATAGCCATATTGACCACTTCGTGAAACAGCAACGTTGTGAACCAACATCAAAGACCTTGGGAGGTGATCAATTTGATTGTTGATTGTCTTTTTCAGGAGAGGTGAGATATTTCACTTTTATCTTACCTACATGTTGTGGGTCAACTTGGCACCATTGAAACAAGTCTCAAGAGTTGGACTAGATGTTTCTAAAGGAATTTTTGATGAGGAAAGGGAGCTACTATATGGGAACTCAAGTTTAAAACCATTCATTTGATGGCCCAAAGGAAATCTTAAAGCAAGGTGTTGAGAGGAAGCCCGTCGGGGCTAAAAGGCTCTCAAATTGTTCATTGACATTATGGAGCTATATGAATTCATAAAGAAGGCTAAAGCAAAGGTGCAAGGGAAGATAGTAAGTGGGAAGTGAAAGAGGAAGCGTCCGAGGAGGAAGCAATGGAAACAAAAGAGGAAAAGGAAAATTCAAGAGCTGGTGGAAGAAGCATCAACTCTAGAAGCGCACAGAAGAGTAGGACCCATGTTGGTCCCTATTAACTTTCTAATTAGAATTAAGTTTATGTTTGTTAGGGATGAAAGCTAATAGTGACAATTCGGGTAGTTTTTTGTAGTTGGGCAGAATTGTAGTGTTGTAGTTGAAGTTTTTAGTGGAAGGAAAATGTAAAATTGTAGTAATTTTGGGGCGTCTACA
>VDFB02134751.1:0-20242 GCA_007258455.2 Sequoia sempervirens | reverse complement strand
CAATGCTAAGTTCATGGAGATTTGATACATGCCCCAGCATAGGAGCTCCGTCCTATCACATCACCATGGCCCTTTGCCCAATGGGGACTCGATCTCATAGGTAAGATCCACCCTACATCATCAAATGGACACAAGTTCATTATCACTGCCACTGAGTACTTTACGAAGTGGATTGAAGCCATTCCTATGACATACATTACTGGCACACAGATTTCTAGATTTATCTTGAACTATATCATTTGTTGGTATGGTGTCCCTTAGTCCATAATCACTGATAATGGCTGTCCATTTAAGAACCAAGAAGTCCCTCACTTGTGTGATCAATTTCATATTCAACATCACTTCTCCACTCCATATTACCCGCAAGGTAACGGCCAAGCGGAGGCATCTAACAAGACCATCATTAGAATCCTCAAGAAGACTGTCAATGATGCTGGTCGTGACTGGCATTTACAGCTTAATCCTGCCTTATGGGCTTATCGTACAAGTATCTGTACTCCCACTGGTGCTACCCCATACTCACTTGTCTTTGGATCTAAAGCCATTTTACCTATTGAGGTCGAGATTCCTTCCCTAAGGGTATCCCTGATAGGCCACATTGATGATGAAGAGTATCGAGTGTCGAGACTCCATGAACTAGAATTCCCAGATGAGCGAAGACAGAAGGCATTGGACCATCTCCAAGCATATCAGAGTCACCTTCGTCGTAGCTATAATAGGAGGGTCTTAAACAGAAATTTTGACATTGTTGACCTGGTTTTAATGGAGAACCCAAAGAATCAAGCAGAAAGAGACAAACCAAGAAAGTTTGAACCTAATTGGTTGGGACCTTATGTTGTTACAGAAGCTTTTGGATTAGGAGCATACCAACTCTCTACTCCTGAAGGTGAAACTTTGTTCTCACCAATCAATAGTATGCATCTGAAGAAGTTCTACGCATAGCTTCTGGGAGCCTTTGTCTTATTTAGCAAAAATACAAAAAAATTAGAAAAAAAAAAAAATCGTTATCAAGGTGAAAACCTGGCAAACAGGCATCTTGGTAGCACCAAAAAAATTAGTTAATATGGAAAATAGTAAAGACAAATCAATCGTCCAATGGTGAAAACCACTTCGGTGGCACTTTGGATAGGTATCTTGGTGAAAACCTGGCAAACAGGCACCATGTATACTCAACTTTGCTCCTTTGTCTACTATTATTCTAATCTATCTTGTACATCCATCACATCACTATATGTAGTATCCACTACCCTGTACATAGTCTCTACCATGTATATAGCCCACATCCGTGTACATAGTCCACTATCCTGTACATATCCCTTACCTTTTGTGTCCATCACTTGTATATATCATTCCTAATAAGTGGTAGTCTTTTCCATAGCTTGGAATGATTGACATCGAGAGCATTTCATATCGCCCATCTCACTCTATTCATAATCAATTGGTCTTATACTCGACTGGGGGCAAACACTTGACATGTGTCATATTGGTTCTTACATTGGCTGTGTTGGAGACGTAAAACCATAAGAAAATCCAAAAACATCGCAAAATGACCTGAGAAAACACAAAAACATTGCAAAACTTCAAAAATCCAAAAAAATAGAGTCAGAGTTAGTCGCACTTGTCAGTCTTTGTTGTTTGTCGAACTACGTTGCCTCTGCGACTGGACGTAGGCAAGCCCATCTGTCGATGTGCCCTCGGGGCATTAGGTCAGTCTGTTTAGGTTTTTCTGTATAAATTCTTGATTCAATCCATATGTCTATATAACAATGTCATTGGTCATGTCGAACTACGAGGTCTCTACATGTACAACGTAGGCAAGGCCATCACACGATGAGCCCCCGAGGCCACATTAGGTCAATCTATTAGGGTTCGTCACTTTCACATTCTTTTACACACATCTTCTATTTGTAGTTAGGTCTTGTCGGATGAGTCAAGTCGAACTACGAGGTCTCTGCGTGTACAACGTAGGCAAGGCCATTAATTGATGAGCCCCTGAGGCCGCACTAGGTCAGTCCTTTAGGGTTTGTTATCACACACCGTCAATTGTCAACACGTCATATCAAGTCATGCGTTACTCTGGTGAACAAGTCAACAATGTCTCTGAGTCATATCAAACAACTTGCCAAAAAAAACAATTCAAACAGATCAACCAACCGTCTGCTACAGGATGTGTCCTTCTTGAAAACAGATGTTATCAAAACAATCAACCTATGTCTTATTCAGGATGCGTCCTTCCTGCATAATCGATAAGGTCAAAACAATCAAACGTAGCCTTATACAGGTTATCACATCAACGGCATCTGACTCAACATCTTATACGATACATGTCTTTCTAAAACCAGGCTTTGTCATGCCTTATACAGATAGTCATAACATCGAAACCAGACTCAGTCTTATCCGGTATGTGTATCTCCTGCAATCAGGCTCTATCAATCAAACAAATCAAACAAACAAATCATGTTTTGGCAAACATTTTACTGGATTTTTGACTTTATGGCTTATTCATCTTATCATTTATCTTGAATTAATGACTAGGATTCATGTTACTAGCTTTCTCAATGTTGTCCCATGAAGGATTTAGAGAAGCAACGACGTATCAGAATCCTATTTTCTTTGACCGCTGTCTGTCGACTGTCTTTTAACTTTTTTTTTTTTTTTAGTCATGTTACTAGGTTCCTCAAGGATGTCCCATGAAGGATTTAGAGGAGTGATGACGTCTCATGACCCGTCTTTTTCTTTTGTTTGTTGTCTGTGGTTTGTCCTGACAAAAAGACTGGGGCAACTTGTGTCCTTAGTATGAGTTAGTGACAATCCTTGTCTGCGACTGTCTGTTATTTAGCAAGTGGATGACCTTGCACACCTTGATTTATGTCATATCCTGGTGTTTGTCTCCATTTGTATTAGTCCTGCCCAATGATGATAAAGTGCAATACCTTTTGTGATACAGTAAAATATCAAAGATTCCTAACACTAACATTTATCTTCTGTCTTTTCATTCTTTGTTGATCTTCCATTCCGCACTAACAATTCTTCTTTCTTGCATTATGATGGAGTCCTGTGACACAAAATGGTATACATCATCCTGCATCAACATACATGTTAGAAACATACATATATATCGGCATATTTCACATTTAGATCATCATGGCATAATAGACAATAATCATCATTTAACAGTGCATATCATAAGCAATAAACTGTAAATACATGCATCACATTACATTTGTATAGCATCACATGTCATTATACATATAACATCACATTGCATCTCATAATCATATAGAATCATATGTCACATAGAATCAACATTATCGCATTAGTTGCATAAACAACATAAAGTACATACAACCATCCATCACATAGGCATATCATATAAACATCACATGTATAAATCAAGATTGCATCATCAATAAATAGACAATACATATCATAAGAATCACCGCCCAAATCATATTATATACATCGCTCATATGTGTCACATCACAAGGTCATAATGTATCATAAATACATGGAAGCCCGCAGGCTATTAGATCAAAATACAATTAATCAAATGGATCTCAAAACAACATCCCTATCCTAAACTGCCACTTCCATCATGTTGGGAGTGTGTAGGAGACTGATGCTGAGAACTGGCTGATCTCGGAGCTGTGGGAGGTCTGTCATAGGGCCCTGCTCTACGTGGCTGATCCACTCCCTCTATGCTCACTGTCCGTGTGTGGGTCCTAGTCTGAGACCTACTACTCTGTGCCACTGAAAAACTGGGAGCCCGTCTCTCTAGGGGAACCTCTGCCTCATACAAGTCTCAATAGTATCTCTCCCTCTCACCGGCTCTGACCAACTCTCGGGCAAATGCTGCTGATGGTCCTGTACATAATGACCTGAGCTCTGTGAATCTCTGCTCAGTCTCCTGCCGCCGGGCTACTACCTGATCCCTCTCCATCAAGGCTCTGTCTCTCTCCACCCTGTAGGCATCTCTCTCAGCCATCAACACCCTCATCTGCTCCTCCAAGGAGGCAACCTGGGCTCGTAATATATCAGTGTCGGGCACCTCTGCCTCTGTCTCATCCTGACGGACCCTGTCTCGCCTAACCTCCTCCTCGTCCATCTCCTCTAGGATCTGATCCCTGATCTCTCTCTTGTGATCATCCTCCTCCTCATCATCCTCCTAGTAGGCGCCTAGCAATCCAAGGGCATCGATCTACCTTCCTTCTCCATCGCCTTCCTTCCGTGAACGCCTTTCAAGACTTTACTTTCTACTCGCTGGATGTTTGATGTTCGATAAATGTTGCTTCGTTTTTCCGCATTTTCCGGCGACATTTTATAAGAGATCTTTTCTTTCAGATCGGGATAGAAAGATCTCTTGCCCTTGCGGATTCACGCTTCTTTCTTTCGTTTTATGTTGGCTAATTTTACGATTATCTTCATGATTACTTCCGTTATTTTACTTTCGATTTCATTTGTTCGCTTTCTCTCGATCATTCTAATTACTTTACTGCCGCTGTTCTGATCTGGCTATAATCGACTCACGTTTTACCACTGGATTATGTTAGTCGTCTGGATCTACCGTCCACCTCTCTCCATCCTCATGGCTGCTCGTAATCCATCAATATCTACTCTTTAGTGGTGACCGGAATCTCTCGCTCCCCACGTTAGGACCTCTCACTATGACCGAAAGCAACCGCTTTCTCCCTCGAGGTGTCCATCCTACCTCTCCATACACTGCCTCGTGATCCGGGTCCGGCAACTACCGCAGTACGTATATGGGATATTGTCCGTCTCACTAGATACCGCGGCTCTGATCTACAATATGTATGTGTCCTCATCCGACCATACCGCAGCCTGCACGGCCTATGTGAACTCCTCGCATCGCCTATCGCTGTCTAGTACACCATATTCCTAAATATGGTGCCGGTAGTGGCTCCCCGTGATAACGAATGGCTCTATGAGGTAATACATCAACCGTGAACCGGTGGTCTAATATAGCGATGCCCTATGCCTATACCCATCGAGGTGGTACTACGTACCATGATCGTAGTTTCCTCAGAGGCAATGTCATGCAAGTGGAAGTATAACATCCCTAGCACACATGAACCCCAAGCATATACGACTCGACGCTCAAGCATGCCCACTAACATCTCCCCCCATCCTACAGGGAATCCATGTCCTCAGCAATCGGGCAGTACTATACCACCTATCAGGGTCGCTACTAGACAGTCTAACTGTCTATACCTCTGAGCCAATGTCTGCCATCTAATCTCATAATCATCCACCCCTAGCTGTCTAACATCAACATGGGGGTAATATCTACACATCTCCGCTATCCCCCTCTGTGTATCATACACTACCTGTGTCCCTCTAATCGGTAGTCTCAAAATCCTATAAACATCCTCTAAGGTCACTGTAGCCTCTCCAGTCAGAAGATGGAACGATGATGTCTCTGAATGCCACCGCTCACATAGTGCTGTCAGTAATCCCTGATTTTCCCTAATCTAGGGCATATCGGTCACGTGCAACAAACCCAAATGCCATAGAGTCCGTCGCTCGGCCGGCCGTAAGCTGTCTCTGAATTGAAACATCGTGGGTCTTGACTCACGTGTATAAATGAGGTCAAGTACAACCTGGAACAACATGCCTCCTGTCAGCCTGAATCATCTACTCTAGTGAAAAATGAATGTTTTAACATAAAATGCAGATGCGTCGTTATTTTGCAAATGCGTCATTCTTTTACACATGTGTCGCTTTTCCACAAATGCGATTCACAAATTACATGTGCGTCATTCTTAATCAAATGCAGTTAAGAATAATCAAATGCATCAAAAAACTATCATTTGTGGTGCATAATCTCAAATGCGTTTCAAAATAAACAAATGCGGCTATAAAAATGCACATGCGTTTCACGAAATCATATGCGTTTCAAAATAAACAAATGTGTATATTAATATACACATGCGTTGCAAAAGCTCAAATGCGTATCACAATTATCAAATGCGTCACAAAATAAACATATTCGGTTATTGTTTAAAACTAGCCGAACCGGTCGGCGTTAAAATACAAATGCGGGTTTTCGCAGTCAGATGCGTCGTTCGCGCATACACATGCGGTGCAAAATAAAACGTGACACATAACCTAAATTGCAATAAATGTCTAAAAATACGCGCAAATTAAAAATTTTCAAAAGGTAAGTTTTAGGTCCATACCGGGGGGTCCGTGCCGGCTGGTCTCTGGAATGTCCGGATCCTTTATGCACGATGATGGGTGGTTGGAATTGGAGACATCCTCGCTGAAAGTCAGAGTAGACTTTTCAAATCTCTAAGCTAGGTGGGTGCAAATGAATAGTTTTTCACCCCAATTCAAATATATACCTAGGGCTTAGGTGGCATTTTCTTCCTACTGGCCGTGTAAACTTCCATTTTCTATCATCCCGTACCCATCCCTCCCATTTCCGAACCCATTTCCTTCAACTACATTGCTTTTCTGCCTATCTATTGGATTAATCAGGCGCATTTCCAAATTTTTCTGAACATTTCATAAATTTGTCAATTTTCCTGAGGGGGCATACCTTCACCTATTCTAATCTGGAGCATGACTGGGGCATATTTTCATCGACTTTCTTTGACACAACGCCTAAAAGACATTGTATCAAAGAGGGGCAAATGTAGACACCGAAATCTGGTTTAAGCCTGTGACTTCCATATTCTTCATAATTCTTATTCTTCATGGTCATGATTAAATAATCTTAATTATTTAATTAAATCATCTTAACATTAATTCTTCTATTGATTAAATAATCTTAATTATTTAATTAATTCATCTTCTATTAATTCTTCTATTAATTAAATAATATTGATTATTTAATTAATTCGCACTTTTCTTTATTAATTAAATAAATGTTTTTTATTTAATTATGCTATTAATTAACTTTTGTCAAATTAAATAAATTCTTTATTTAATTTAATTTTACCTTTTATCATTTTCAACTATAATTAAATCTTTTTTATTTAATTATTCATTTAAATCCCTTCCTTTTCATCATTTAATTAAATAAATATTATTTATTTTAATTATTCTTCAAATATTTGTGTTCTAACTAAATGAATTATTTAATTCATTAATTCTATTCTAACACATTCTTCTATATTTTAGATAATTATGTGAGTTATCTAAGTATTCACTTTTACTCGACATCTAATTTAATCGTTCAGTCAACTATTGATTTAATGTTTGAGTGGCGTCTTCGAGTAATCTCTTCTTCAAATCATGCAATCCTCCAGTTCTAACTCATTTGCGTGCACATGCATATTAATTAAATATTCTTATTTAATTAATTAAATGTTGTGCATGCATTCAAACAAGAGTTGATTTAATCAATCTTTATCTTTGTCATGCAAAGATATTTCTAATGTTTTTGAATGCCGAACTGAAGATTAAATCATTTATTTAATCTTTAATTCTATGAGTTATCTAAATGCATGTCCAATCTGTCAATCTCAACCATCCGTTGATCTTTCAATCTTGACCTGTCGTTCGAATAATCAATTTTCTATAAATTGATTTGTCATTCTTCATTCCAATCTCTCTGGCGAATTTTCTAATTTTGGAGAGCACATATCTTGAATCTTCGATATTTTGCTAATCACTATCTTAGGCTATACTTGCACGAACTTGAAAATCTGAGGGCAATTATATTACACAAGCAAAATGGAGAAGGGCAATCGAGATGAATCATAGAAATACGTTTGGAATTGGTGAGATTGTTCTAGTTTTAATTATGTTTTTACTTTCCCATGTTCTTTGTTGCTTAACGTATGAATTTGCATTCTAGATTTAGTATTGTATTGCATGAGTGCTTCTAATCTTGATCCTTGTTGTCTATTGTGCAAAAGCTTGTTTCATTTTCAGCGTTACATTTCCCTCTTGCAAAATTGGGCAAAATCGCTTGTAAGGTCTTAATAGTTTTTTTTTAGCTCAATATTGGTATTAATATCTTGGGATATTAATAATATTGTAGAGAGGAAATGCAAATATTCATGGGGTTTAACTTATGGGTAAGAATATTATTATTAGGTGGAAAACAAAAAAATTAAGGTGAAAATAAAATAAAAATCAATATTAAAATAACCCATGTTAATATTGGTATTAAGAAATATTGGATTTAAGTAAAACAATAGTATTAATATAAAAGGAAAATGGTAGTAGTGAATTAGTAAATTAGTTATATTAAAAGAATAGTGGGATGCAATGAATGCCAACATTATTTTAGTAATATTATTTTTCTAAATAAATAACATTAGTGTTAGTTGATTAAATAGCAATAAAATTGGTATTGAAATTGGCAAATAAATATTATTGTTATTATTTGGGTTAAAAATTAAAGATAAGGTATTAATGTTAGATTGAGATTTGAAAATAATAATATTATGTTGGCTAAATACTAATCCTACTATTAGCTTATCATTTTAATATTAAGAATGACATCCCTAATGTATTTGATTAAATATTAGTATTACCATTATTCAATTATTGTTAAAGGATAAAGTCATCATGATCCTTCGAGAGGTGTTATAACACATAAATTTATTTTGTGAACTTTTAGCAAAAAAACTAAATAATAAGGCTGCGTGATGCATATAGTTTATACACCATATCTATGCATGGTTATCATTCATTAAAGGTTTATACGTTTGTAGTTTAGAAAAGAAATAAAATAAAATGGTTGTGTTGTGTCCAAGGTCTAAAATCTTGAACATGACAGTTAGATTCCCAATAAAAAAAGAGTTTGATAAACGTATACCTTGAATATTATTATAATAGAAAATCTATTTTAAATCCAAATCTACTTTTCTGTTATTTTGTATCTTGATACCTAGAAACTTTCATCATAGAACAAATCATTTTCATTTTTTTTCTATTAAAGATAAACATATAAGATAATCTCTCCTATACTTTCATTTCTTCAACCTACCTTTGCATAGACTTTTACCTTGTGCTTTTTTGACTAAAATCATGACTTCAAGGAACCATACCTATCATGAGATATCATTTTTCATACATCCATTCTAGCATAATTTCAACTTACAGTATCTAATAAAAATTAACCTTCCATTATTCTTTAATGGATGTTTATGGCTTGATTCAGAATATTCATTTGAAACCACCATAACGAATAATGGTAGAGGTTGTGCTGTTCATAATTTTTTTCACATTTCGAAAACCTTTTCAAGGTAATTCAATGTGCACATGGGAAGAAATATTAGAACTCAAGTTCAAAAGAATCAACTTTTCAGATGAAGGATAAACTAGAAGTCAATTTGAGGTCTCTTAACTGTACCATGGAAGGATTGAAATTTAATCTTACAATTTCATGGGTTGAGTAATATTAGTGACAGTAGATCGATTTAATCATGCCTAGTAATCGCTGGCTCTCTTTAACATGCTGATTGTGTATGTGAAAATCAATACTTGGGGCTTGCATATATTTTTGTTTTGGAGTTTTTACATCCGATTGTGTAAATCATTTTATTTTCATAACAGATCATAAAATGTGATCGAAAAAAAAATATTTGATAGAAAAATATATACATGATGAATCAAAGAAATTGCATGATTTGCCATCCGTTCCAGAGGATGGTGTAGTTGTGTAAGTCAGCTGTGGGATCGAATCATAAACAAAATTGCTGCTCCCTACCCTCTATACCTCGACCGAAGATGTTAGTGTGCAAGATATGGGGTTGGCCCAAAGTATTTCCCAGAAATTCCATATCTATCTCGTCATGCATGTCACCCTCAGAGCTAAGTTGCATACGCACGCAAGGAGATTCATTAGGATATATCAAGTTTAGGTCCCGTAGAAGATAATGGATCGCGGATCTGCTGAAGGTAAACGAACTGGGTCGTCCTGATTTTATAAAACGAAATGGGCTGCTCGCGTTTTATTAAAAATCTAATTTTTTCCATTCGATATGATGTTGTTTACTGTCGTAGAATAATTCTATTTTTTCGCTTTTTTCAGATTCCAGGCTTATCAGATCTGCTAGTGTTGTGGACAGCGCAAGCGTTAGAAGCTTTTGCAGTAGGTGAAAGCCAACTGAAGATCATAAGCGTATATTGAACTTCCATTTTCATGAGCCGAACAAGAAATCCATCGGTTGACTAAATAAAGCAGATTACTGCTGACCTGGTAGGTTATGGCAGGGCGGAAGGCAAGGACGTGTTCTACTGGTTTCAGAATGCCACTGCAAGAGAGAAACGGAAGAAGGAACAACCGCAAACATGTAAGTAGTACTGATTACAAGGGCAGGTAGATTCTTATGAGTTTGTTATTCACATTGTTTTTTTGACTAACCTGCCTTCTAATCAATACTACTTCATGTTTGTGGTTGTTCCTTCTTCCGTTTCTGTTGCAGTGGCATTCTGAAACCGGTAGAAAACGTTCTGGCCTTCCGCCCTGCCATTACGCTGCAGCTCAGCAGTAATCTGCTTTATTTGGTCCAAGGAAGGATTTCTAATGCTTGTGCTCTCCACAACACTAGTAGATCTGATAATGAAATGCCTGGAATCTGAAGGAAACAAAATAATAGAACTATTCTACGACAATGAACATCATATCCGCGTGAAAACCTAGATTTTTTAATAAAATGTGAACAACCCAATTTTGATTTATAAAATCAGAATGGCCCCGTTCATTTAGCTCAAGCCGATCTGCGATCCATTATCTTCTACTTGCCCTAAACTTGAAATATCCTTAGAACTGCACCCAAGGACGCTTCACTCACACAGAATGTGGTTACTTGCCCGCCGAATCTCCGGCAACAAGCTTCATAAGCATACTGAAGCTCCCAGACAAGAATTCTTCCTTTGATTGGATTAATGATCCTAAAACAAAAGGAAACATCAGTTTATTTTGTTTCATATAAGTTTACTAAACCCATCTCAGAGTATCTGATAACCATCCTTTGACCCTAATCAATCTATGCAGTGGACCCAAGCACATTGGATAAAACATCAGTCTATAATCATTCGTGGGTACTTGGAAATGAATGCAAATGTCAAGAGGATTAAATAAAATTTACCCGAGGAGGCCTGATTGAGAGAAAGATCCAAGTCCTCACCATCACTGAATATGCTGACATTAACGGCGCCCCACATCACATCTATGTCATCATAGAAATTTGCATAAACTCTGTGGTAGAAATAGATATGAGCAGGAACAGCAGAATACAATGAAGAAGGCTGAAAGCACCCATGGCTGGGCCAACAGGATTACTGCCTAGATGAAATGTCCTTTCTCTTCATATTCCTTTAGATCATGGGACAAAAGGACAGTTAGAGAATGACAAGAATGTGAGAAGGAATGGCCAAAGCAAAAGAATTTAAAGATTTTTAGAACCGCATAATCAGCCAGCTGTTTCGCCTGTCAGTATTAGAACTTAGCGAAGATGGGTGAGAGGGATGCAGAAAGCCAAGGTGAGAACAAAAATAAGCGGAGAGTAGATGCTTTCCAAATTCCCATTTTTTTTGGGTATCAAAGCATTTTCTCTGGAAGAGAAACTGAATGCATCCCCAATCTGGTGAACAGGGACACAATAAATTCCAACGCAGACGCTTCATATCCTCCCCAACCGCCTGTCTACAGCACCGTTTAGTATAGAAGATAAAATTTTTACCAATGACATCCATTCTGTTATATTGAAATTTACAGAATTAATGCAAGTGATATCCGCTGGATTACAATTTACAAGACAATTGTTAGTGCTGTTTTCTTTTTCATGCTCCGGAAACAAGGGATTCTTTGGCTGTCTCTAATATTGAAGACCTTGATTTGATTGTCTCTAATCTTGAAAACTTAAAAAAAGAAAATGAATGGTATACATACTAGCATATATATATATTATTTTAATAATATATATATATATAATACGTCGAGAGATATTCTTCTGGAGGCGTCTCTTCAATTTCTATAATAAAAAATTGATTAAAAAATAGGCGCCTCGAGAAAGATATCTCTCAGCGTATTTTATATGCATTATTAAGATTATATATATATATATATATATATATATATATATATAGTAGTGTGGGCTTACACAACATGTAATATCTAAATAATTTTTTATAATTTTTATACACTTATCATGCAACCACATAACAATCATCACCCATAACAGATAACACATGACTAGGCAGTGGGCAAAGAACTAGGCCAGGATCAGGGTCAGCCAGCCCCGGGCTAGGGCCAGGACTAGGCCTTAGGTCAGGGTCACCTACCAGGTCAGTGGA
Source organism: Sequoia sempervirens (assembly GCA_007258455.2). NCBI lineage: Eukaryota > Viridiplantae > Streptophyta > Pinopsida > Cupressales > Cupressaceae > Sequoia > Sequoia sempervirens. The sequence continues at coordinate 7,966 of VDFB02134751.1, read as the reverse complement.
TGGGACTAGGCCAGTGCCAGGGCTAGGTAACGGATCAGTCAGGGCCAGGGCCAGGACCAGGCCAGGCCTAACCAGGCTTGGAACGATCAGCCAGGGTCAGCATCAGCACAGGGCTCAGGACATGATCAGGGCCCAACGGCTAGCAAGCCAGGGCCAGATCAGGTCAGGCCTATAATAACCTTGCCTCAGGTCAGGGGTCAGGGCTCAACCAGGCCAGGACTGCCACTGGTGATCAGGACTGTGACCAGGATCAGGCCTAGGTCAAGACTACGCTGTACCTACATCAGGCTCAGGCCAGATCAGGCCAGGCCTCTGTGGCTGCAGAGCCAGGCCAGGGCCAGGACTGTGTGGCCAGGCACAGCCAGGCTGGTGACTGGTGACCAGGCTCCAGGGCCAGCACCAAAGCACAGGCCAGGACACACTGCAGCCAGCCAGGCCAGGACCACGCCAGGGCCAGACTAGGCCGGGGCCAGGCCAGGCCAGGATCAGGCCAGGACCGACCAGGCCAGGCCAGGCCAGGACCAGGTCAGGGCCTCAACTAGGCCGGGGACTGCGATCAGGCCTGAAAGATGATCATGACCAGGCCAGGCCAGGCCCAGGGCCAGCCAAAGACCAGGCACAGATCAGACCAGGCCAGGCCATGACCAGGCCAGGCCTCGTGACCAGGCCAGGCCCATTCCACACCATCTTTGATCCAGACCCAACCCCATCTTCTTCCTGTGCCATCTATTCTCCATCTCCTTTATCGCTTACATGTGCCTCTTCATCTCTATTCCTCCTCGCCTCTTCCCCTTCCTCCCTATCACTCCTTTCTATATTAAACCCTAATTAAACCCTAACCCTAATGCTAATTAATCCTCAACACTAACACTAACTCCGGCGCCCACCCTAATCTTAACTTAGAACACCTAACCCTAAGCCTATTCATAATAAAATCCAATCCTAATTTTATCCCTAATTGAACACAAACCCTAATCCCAACTATACCTCTAAGATTTATCTCTGAACACTAACCCTAACCTAATTGAAATTCAACCATAATTGAACCTGAACCCCAATCCTAACTAGACTCTAACCCTAATTGAATAAAAACCATAACCAAAGCTGTAATTGTAACCTTGATTCAACCCTCATCACCCTAGCCTTAACTCCAAGCTTTATCTTAGAATTTTAATTGAGCCCTAACCATAATTAAATCCTAACCAATATGATAAAGTTAAGTGAATTTAATTTTCAACTTAAATCAATTTTAATAATACTAAATATATAAATAATAATAAATCTATATAAATTATTTATTAATTATATGATAAAGTTAAGTGTGAATTTAATTTTCAATTACATTATTTTTTAAAGATAGATATGCTAGTTTTTAATATATTAATTTTAAAAATGATTTTTTATGCGTAACAATAAAATTATTAATTTTCTTTGTATTTAATTTTGCTATTTTAAATTGATTTTAGATATGTAGTTATTATGATTTTGGTTTTATTTTACATTAAATTATATATTTTAATAGGTATGTTTGTTTACAATAAAATCTTTAATAGATCCTTTCATTTATAATATTTCTACATACACACACATATATAAATTTTGAATAAAATAGAATACGAATGATTCTTCCTTTTTGAAATGCTTTTATTTTTTAAAAAAGAATTCAATATTTTTTATGTTTTAAATAGATTAATTTAGAAACATTTTTATATGAATAGAAAATTTAGGATATTACCTTTTTATTTAATATTATAATATTTTACTGTATATAAATTAATTTAGAATTTGAAAACTAACAATTTTTTTCATTGTTTCATAATTTTGTTTTAGAAAAATCATTTTCCAATTACATCAAAGAATATTTTTTCTTTTTTCAAGATTTTCAATATTTTATAATTTTAAGTATATTAATTTAGAAGCTTAAGTAAATTTAGAAAATTTCTTTTATACTTAATTTGCTAACTTAATTTTCTAAATTTTAGAAACTTCCTTTTTATATGTAATAATTTCGAATGTAATTTTTAATTTTAAGCATATTAATTTAGAAACTTACTTTTATATGAAATAAAAAATTTAGAATATTTCTTTTGGAGAGTGTGTTTGAATGTGATGAATTATAAACTTCTCGATATATAATTCAAAGATAATAATATTTTATTTATATTTTCATTTATAATATTTTAACTTATATATAAACTTAAAAAAAATCAATTTATATTACAATTTGATAATTTCATTTTCAATTCATAATACTGCATGATCATTTTTAAAGAGATACATGTTTTTATTAAATAATACTATATCTTATTTTGATAATTAAATCTAAACCTTTTTGAAAGTAATATTATTCAACACAATATGCAGTTGTGCAATCCATGAAACCTATTCAATATTACATAGTTCAATATCTTCTTTGGTCTACAAAGTTTAAATAAATTAAGCAATATAAAGGGCTATTCTAGCATACAATTTTCTTATAACTTGTACATCGTTTCATCCATTCCAAGAATATTGAATGGAATGAATTTCATGACCCTTAGTCAAGCATGTTAAAAAGTGACCAAACTATGCAATGAACATTATAACTGCATAGCCGAAAGTATATGGTTTTCAAAAAAATATATTAAAGAGCTTTGTTGGAAATCATCTGAGAGATTCAAATTTATTAGGGATTGGGGATTCACCACGCTGCTCATATGATCATAACTACAATATTTTAGACAAAAAATTACACAAAAAGCAATTAATGGCTTCAAGTACATATTGAATCAAGACAATACTGAGTGACAAAATTTTAAAAAGATGAACAGGCTGGATTAGTTCCTTGTATTAGTTTCTCAAATCTTCCATGTGACATTTGATAGGCTCCACCGCCTTTTCATTTATTTTTTTAGGCCTTATGTTTCTTTTAATATTTAAGTCTTAGTGACTTTGCAGCCATTGAAATTCATTACAATTGAAAACTTTCCGTTGTCTCTCCTTATCCAATGAAAATATTCTTTATGGCTTATCTTTTAAGAGAAAATTAGAAACAGAAAAAAAATACAAACATCACATGGGAGTCCTAAGTTAGTTAAGTGTAAAACTAAACTTTAGGAGAGATTCATGGGAGTAGAAAAGGTAAAAAAAATGGTCCCTTAAGTTTATCTTCAAGTAAACTAATTCTTCTCCCTAGAAAGGGGGATATAGTTAAATAAACAAAAGAAGAAAACTCAGATTCTATAATAAATATAAAAAGGGCTCCACCAAATTATTAGTAATTCCATTAATTAAATTAGCAAACTGTCAACATTATTAGTGGAGTAATAAGGTGCTAGTATTTATTATTAATTAATTAGCCATCAATTTCTTATTTTAGTAGGGTATAACTAAAAGAGTAATTATAAGAATGGTGATTAAATTACTAATGGATTCATTAAGTATTTTAGTAAATATTATTTCTTTTAGTTTAGTTATTAATGATGATTCTATTAATCATTTAAAATATATATATATAGTAAAAAAAAATGATAGTGTGTTTTTCCCTCTTGCAAAATTGGGCAAAATCGCTTGTAAGGTCTTAATAGTTTTTTTTTTAGCACAATATTGGTATTAATATCTTGGGATATTAATAATTAGCCGATAGGCTATTATATATGAGAATTCAACAGGAAAAGTCTCATGTCTGATGCCGGCAGAGACTATTTCGATTGGATTCTCACCTGAGACATCCCATCGGCCGATCAGGAAGCTTGGTGAGATCCGACAGTAGAATTTATTAGCCGATAGGGTAGGGAAATCCCATCGAAATTGTTTTAAGTGGTTCTCGAGGCAATTAGATCCTAAATGATTCAGTCGGCAACGAAGATCACATCTAAAGTATAGTTTTCACTGATTTTATTAAGGCCTGCGTATCAAACACTCTCAACCCCTCTTCTGACAGTAGGGAAGACCTCCATGCTAGGCTGCAGATCTTTTGAGAAAGCATTAAAAACAAAGGATGGTCGCCCATCCCCATTACGAAGTTGGTGAGATCAGACAATAGCATTGATTATTCGCTCTTTAAGCAGGGTGGCTTACACGGCAAGAAAAGAACTTTCTTAGACACCTACCTAGGAAAGAAGCTCTGGAACAGGGTATTGGCATCCATCAAATCGTCAAGGACGTCTGTTCTATTGTCCTGCAAAATGAAAAGTAGAGTTTCTCAGATGGTATTTTTTTTGAGTGAGAAAGAAAACCTGAGGGGTAAGGTAGAGACGCCTTCATCCTCCTTATGCTCATCCACTGTCATCTCTCACATCGTGTTTAGAATTTATACTCTTTGTTTACATAATTTTTGCTCTGCATAATATTTGATGACACATAGGTAGTTTACACATGCTTCTCCAACTCTCTTTAATGTTGGATCCCCAAGGCCCCAGGTATGTGCCTCCTATGCCTACAATTTTTGTACATTTTCTATTTTGAATTGGTATTTTGAAATGCTTCTAGCAGTAGCACATTGTAACTTCTTTTGAATTAGTTGTTATGAAATAGGGTTTACCTGAATGTTTTATCCATCAAACGGCTTGAGTTGTTTTTGCTTGCAACTAAGATCTTTGGAACTTTGAATTGATCCTTGTTTGAAATAACAATTATTTTTGGGAAACATTTTTGCTTGACATACCTAATTTTGGGAAACATTCTAGACATTCAAGGTTGAACTTGAAGCATTATGGTTTAATTTATACTATTTAAAGAGGCGAGTCCCTTTTCTTTTCCACCCTTCTGTTATGTTATAGTGGTTCACTTAATGTTTTGGCTTTGGGCAGTCGAGTAGCTGCTTCCTTCTCTGCTCGATACCCTCAGGGAATGTCTTGTAAGTAGAAAATTGACTGGGGGTATTGGAGTTTCTGTTCATAACATTTGTGCAACAAATAGCTTCATTAGGGGAACAAATGGCACATCAAATGGTATTGTTCCGATGCTGCGTGTGTTTAATGATATTGCTCCCTATGTAGACCAGGGAGGAGGCAAGAGAAAGGGTAATGCTTGTAGTTCTTTTTTACATGGTAGTGCTAATTTTATAGAACTCCTTGATATTATTTTTGAGGTATATTTTGACTGTTCTCGTAGTCTCCATCATCAAAGCTTTGAGCATAGCTTAAGGCATCATAACCAAATCTTTGTACTTCCATTGGCTAAATCATTCTCCTTACTTCTGCTCTAATCTTTCAAAAAAGATGCCTCCAACTAATTCTGCAACACCCCACCAATGCTTCATCATCCTCCATCATAAGACCTCTGGACAAACTAGCCTTATTTGCAATAATCCACTCCCTTCCCCATTGCCAAAACTTTCTATGCATGACCAATGCGCTCTTCTTTGTATATATGGATTCTCCACAGTCAGATTCATCATCGATATGATGATATTCATCTGCCCTGAGACAATATCCCATGATCCAAGGGCTCCTCTTTACTTGCCTACACTTTAGCATACTGCTTCTCCTATATTTCTCTATGCTTTTGAAGACCCAGATTCATTTTGTAGACATGATGCCACACACAGACCATTCATAAATGCTCTTGCCATCCAATGCTCTGATTAATGCTTGCGCCAAAGAATTATTGTGCCAGACAGACACTCAACCAGGAGAGAGGAAAGATGACATGTCCCTACAAAATAGTCAGAGGAATCTTAAAGAGTACTTTTTCACATGTTTCTCAACAGTCTTCAATAGAAATTTGGATCAACATCACTAGAAGTAAACATGCTACCAACAACTACATTAATAATATGCAGGTAGACTTTATAAAATACATTACGCAGGTATAATTTATAAAATATTGGCTATCATCCTTACAATAGAATGGAAGGTATTGTGGTTGTCATATAAAGGGACGAGCCTTGGTGGGAGTCTAAGAAGTAGCTTGTGTCTTACAAGAACCTGGCCAATGATATAATCTTGATGACTATATCTAAGACTGTATGATTAATACACAAGTAATTTCCACCTTAATTTTTTTTAAATGAGAGTCTATCAAAGTAGAACTTTTGGTGACTAGAGGTGCACTGGCTAAAGGACACGTTTCATGCTTCGGTGCATCTCCAAGTAAATACTTCTTTGCCAAATACAATCAATACCGCATTTCTTGAAAATGCTCATCAACTCGCTGGAGGTAAGTTTTGTTACCAATTTATTATTCTTTAGTTTTGAAATTTTTAGATTACAAGATGCCTTCATTACTGTTAAGGGATAATGGCTTAGTGTAAATCTAATCAACATTTAAAAGGTTTTGTGTGGTTGTTGTGTATGCTGTATCTTGTGTTTTTTTTGCATTTCAAATTTCTGAAAGAATATGCAAGGTAGACTTTATAAAATGCATTACGCAGGCAGACTTTATAAAATATTGGCTATCAGCCTTATTATACAATGGAATGTATTGTGAGCCTTGATGTGAGTCTAAGAAGTAACCTGTGTCTTAAAAGAATCTGGTCAATGATATAATCTCGATGACTATTATTTAGGGTGGTTTAACTTTATTTATTTTTTGTCTTTAAGAAACCTGACAATATGAATCTGATAAGTAGGAGGAATTCTCTGCAGTCTGTCAAGTCTTATATTAATATCAAGATTCAATTTTATAGTCTACGAATCAAACTCATTGACCCATATTTCATGATTAGTAGGTGGAATGGACCTATTTTTTATGGGAATGAATGGTGCACTTAGCATTCATTGCATCTAGGTGATACACATGGGTGAAGTATTGGAACTTCCCAGAAGGTCATCCATTTAAATACTACTTCGACTCAAGTATACTTAATCACTTATATGCAATGAATGCTAAATGAACTATTCCTTAATGAAGATGATTTCGATAATTTGTGATATTCCATAATCTTCCATGTTAAAAACAATACTGAAGGAATAAGATGGGCTTTACATCTACACAATATTCAAAATGTCTATTGATGAGGAATTTTGTTCATTTATGCATCTGTTATGATTTCTACATATCACGATGAATTGAAAAATACACCTTAGGTATGACAAATCTCTGAAGGGGGTGTTGTTGATAGCATCTTAAATATGTTCAGAACTGTAATGATATGAGGCCCAGTGAGAGTTTACACAGTAATTTTTACTTCAAAAAACTAATGATACATGAACCTATTTAGGTTTTTTCTTGTTTTTTTTTTGTAGTGTGCACTTGAACTCTATATGAACCTCAGATCCATATAAGTTTGATAGGAATCTATAAAAATAGCCACATACTGCTCGATGCTATCCAACAATTTTAGTTCATTTTAGCTCATTTCAATTTCTCCTATAGAATTAACGCTCTATCAATTTCTTCGCCTTTGTAAATAAGTGCATCCTTATAATTTGATGCTTTTCTTGATTTTTTTTCTCTTGATTTTACAGAACTCCTTAATACTATTTTTGAGGTATATTTTGATATTTCACTTGAGGTACACCTTGGTGTTGAAAAATTTCTTGATATTGCGGATATTGGAAGTGTTGTTGTTGTGGATATTGAGGTGTTTGTGGAATAATGTCCATTGGTTGTGGATATGTAATGTTCTGACGTTGCGCATGACATTGGTGATATGTTAGATTTTGATTTCATTTAATTTCCTCAAGATCTCTCTCAATTTTATCTAGGGAAATTTGAAGTTTTGGATTCATTTTTTGATGGTCATTTTGAAATCCCTGATGTTGTTTCCCTATTTGATGTTGTGACCCTTGATAAGTGTAATTTGGGAAATAGATCAACATGTTTTGGGGATGTTTTGATACTCAATACCCTATCATAAGGTCACTCAGTTTATATTTCCAACAGGGTCATACCTATGGCCATGCGAGAGGTAGTAATATGGGTCTTTTGACTGCTATGTTTGCTTTTTCTTCCTCTTCATTTAAGATGATTTATGTGGTGAGAAACTAACGGGGTGTTTCATTTTGCTTAAATATAAAGTTTCTCAAACTTCTTATGATGT
>VDFB02134750.1:0-25812 GCA_007258455.2 Sequoia sempervirens | reverse complement strand
CTTTTGAATTAGTTGTTATGAAATAGGGTTTACCTGAATGTTTTATGCATCAAACGGCTTGAGTTGTTTTTGATTGCAACTAAGATCTTTGGAACTTTGAATTGATCCTTGTTTGAAATAACAATTATTTTTGGGAAACATTTTTGCTTGACATACCTAATTTTGGGAAACATTCTAGACATTCAAGGTTGAACTTGAAGCATTATGGTTTAATTTATACTGTTTAAAGAGGCGAGTCCCTTTTATTTTCCACCCTTCTGTTATGTTATAGTGGTTCACTTAATGTTTTTGATTTGGGTAGCCGAGTAGCTGCTTCCTTCTCTGCTCAATACCCTCAAGGAATTTCATTTAAGTAGCAAATTGACTGGGGGTATTGGAGTTTCTGTTCATAACATTCCTGCAACAAATAGCTTCATTAGGGGAACAAATGGCACATCAAATGGTATTGTTCTGATGCTGCGTGTGTTTAATGATATTGCTCCCTATGTAGACCAGGGAGGAGGCAAGAGAAAGGGTAATGCTTGTAGTTCTTTTTTACATGGTAGTGCTAATTTTATAGAACTCCTTGATATTATTTTTGAGGTATATTTTGACTATTCTCATAGTCTCCATCATCAAATATTTGAGCATAGCTTAAGGCATCATAACCAAATCTTTGTACTTCCATTGGCTAAATCATTCTCCTTACTTCTGCTCTAATCTTTCAGAAAAGATGCCTCCAACTAATTCTGCAACACCCCACCAATGCTTCATCATCCTCCATCATAAGACCTCTGGACAAACTAGCCTTATTTGCAATAATCCACTCCCTTCCCCATTGCCAAAACTTTCTATGCATGACCAATGAGCTCTTCTTTGTATATATGGATTCTCCACAGTCAGATTCATCATCAATATGATGATATTCATCTGCCCTGAGACAATATCCCATGATCCAAGGGCTCCTCTTTACTTGCCTACACTTTACCATACTGCTTCTCCTATATTTCTCTATGCTTTTGAAGACCCAGATTCATTTTGTAGGCATGATGCCACACACAGACCATTCATAAATTCTCTTTCCATCCAATGCTCTGATTAATGCTTGCGCCAAAGAATTATTGTGCCAGAGAGACACTCAACCAGAAGAGAGGAAAGATGACATGTCCCTACAAAATAGTCAGAGGAATCTTAAAGAGTACTTTTTCACATGTTTCTCAACAGTCTTCAATAGAAATTTGGATCAACATCACTAGAAGTAAACATGCTACCAACAACTACATTAATAATATGCAGGTAGACTTTATAAAATACATTACGCAGGTATAATTTATAAAATATTGGCTATCAGCCTTACAATAGAATGGAAGGTATTGTGGTTGTCATATAAAGGGACGAGCCTTGGTGGGAGTCTAAGAAGTAGCTTGTGTCTTACAAGAACCTGGCCAATGATATAATCTTGATGACTATATCTAAGACTGTATGATTAATACACAAGTAATTTCCACCTTAATTTTTTTTAAATGAGAGTCTAATGATCAAACCTTTCAAAGCAGAACTTTCGGTGACTAGAGGTGCACTGGCTAAAGGACACGTTTCATCCTTCGGTGCATCTCCAAGTAAATACTTCTTTGCCAATACAATCAATACCGCATTTCTTGAAAATGCTCATCAACTCGCTGGAGGTAAGTTTTGTTACCAGTTTATTATTCTTTAGTTTTGAAATTTTTAGATTACAAGATGCCTTCATTACTGTTAAGGGATAATGGCTTAGTGTAAATCTAATCAACATTTAAAAGGTTTTGTGTGGTTGTTGTGTATGCTGTATCTTGTGTTTTTTTTGCATTTCAAATTTCTGAAAGAATATGCAAGGTAGACTTTATAAAATGCATTACGCAGGCAGACTTTATAAAATATTGGCTATCAGCCTTATTATACAATGGAATGTATTGTGAGCCTTGATGTGAGTCTAAGAAGTAACCTGTGTCTTAAAAGAATCTGGTCAATGATATAATCTCGATGACTATTATTTAGGGTGGTTTAACTTTATTTATTTTTTGTCTTTAAGAAACCTGACAATATGAATCTGATAAGTAGGAGGAATTCTCTGCAGTCTGTCAAGTCTTATATTAATATCAAGATTCAATTTTATAGTCTACGAATCAAACTCATTGACCCATATTTCATGAGTAGTAGGTGGAATGGACCTATTTTTTATGGGAATGAATGGTGCACTTAGCATTCATTGCATCTAGGTGATACACATGGGTGAAGTATTGGAACTTCCCAGAAGGTCATCCATTTAAATACTACTTCGACTCAAGTATACTTAATCACCTATATGCAATGAATGCTAAATGAACTATTCCTTAATGAAGATGATTTCGATAATTTGTGATATTCCATAATCTTCCATGTTAAAAACAAAACTGAAGGAATAAGATGGGCTTTACATCTACACAATATTCAAAATGTCTGTTGATGAGGAATTTTGTTCATTTATGCATCTGTTATGATTTCTACATATCACGATGAATTGAAAAATACACCTTAGGTATGACAAATCTCTGAAGGGGTTGTTGTTGATAGCATCTTAAATATGTTCAGAACTGTAATGATATGAGGCCCAGTGAGAGTTTACACAGTAATTTTTACTTCAAAAAACTAATGATACATGAACCTATTTAGGTTTTTTCTTGTTTTTTTTTGGAAGTGTGCACTTGAACTCTATATGAACCTCAGATCCATATAAGTTTGATAGGAATCTATAAAAATAGCCACATACTGCTCGATGCTATCCAACAATTTTAGTTCATTTTAGCTCATTTCAATTTCTCCTGTAGAATTAATGCTCTATCAATTTCTTCCGCCTTTGTAAATAAGTGCATCCTTATAATTTGATGCTTTTCTTGATTTTACAGAACTCCTTAATACTATTTTTGAGGTATATTTTGATATTTCACTTGAGGTACACCTTGGTGTTGAAAAATTTCTTGATATTGCGGATATTGGAAGTGTTGTTGTTGTGGATATTGAGGTGTTTGTGGAATAATGTCCATTGGTTGTGGATATGTAATGTTCTGACGTTGCGCATGACATTGGTGATATGTTAGATTTTGATTTCATTTAATTTCCTCAAGATCTCTCTCAATTTTATCTAGGGAAATTTGAAGTTTTGGATTCATTTCTTGATGGTAATTTTGAAATCCCTGATGTTGTTGCCCTATTTGATGTTGTGACCCTTGATAAGAGTAATTTGGGAAATAGATCAACATGTTTTGGGGATGTTTTGATACTCAATACCCTATCATAAGGTCACTCGGTTTATATTTCCAACAGGGTCATACCTATGGCCATGCGAGAGGTAGTAATATGGGTCTTTTGACTGCTATGTTTGCTTTTTCTTCCTCTTCATTTAAGATGATTGATGTGGTGAGAAACTAACGGGGTGTTTCATTTTGCTTAAATATAAAGTTTCTCAAACTTCTTATGATGTCAGTTTGTGCACCTTCAATGTGTGTGAGACTAGGTTGAATAATTGGTGCTACAAGGCTTGGTTGTTGAACTAGAGTTTTTGGTAGCCAAATGGTCATAAAGTGTAAATGGTAACAAAGAGGCAGCTGATATGAAATATAACCTGTTATGTTTTGGTTTTTAAATTAAATTGGCAAGCCGCCCAATCTGATAACAATATTCCTGCAGGTGCCTTTGTTGTATACTTGGAGCCATGGCATGCTGTTGTCTTTGACTCTCTTGATTTGAGAAAGAACCATGTGAAGGTAATTTTACTTTTGTTTGCGAGATTAAGTAATTGACAGTAATTAGGAAAAACTTGTTAAAATTGTTGTTTGACATTTTAGGGTCTCACGAAATCAATTTGGGCCTTCTTACAGGAAGAGAGCAGAGCTATTGTTTTTTGTTCTATGAGCTCTGGGTTGCAGATCTCTTTATGAAGAGGGTCCAAGACAATGCTACCTGGTCATTGTTTTGTCCAAATGAATCTCCTGGACTAGCAAATTGCTGGGGTGAAGAGTTTGAAAACTGTACCTGACATATGAGTAGCAAGTAAAGCCTTTGTTTCCCTCTACTTAATTTATTTGTTTCGGTGAATCTATTCTTGGAATGCATTGTGGCTCAAAGATTGGATAATTGGATCAGGGAAAGGCAAAGAAAGTCGTGCAAGCCCACAAGCTGTGGTTTGCAATTCTGGAAGCTCAGATAGAAATAGAAAACACTTACCTTCTATTCAAGGTAAGTTAATATTTTCTTGAGGAATTTAGCTAATTTTTAAATTGCATTTTCATTGTTTGTTTGAAGAACTAATCCTATTTTGGGCTTCAGGATCACTGCAATAGAAAGAGAAATCAACAGAATCTTGGAGCAAAAAAGTCCTCAAACCTTTGCACTGATATTATCAAGTACACTAGCCCAACAGAAACTACAGTCTGTAATTTGGCATTGCTTGCTCTACCAAGTTTTGTAAGAGAAAAGGTGAGTTGAATGATAATAGCTTCTTCTCACTGCATTGAATATTTCACAATGGGACTTCTAACTAATTTGGGAGCCATTTCTTGCAGGGGGTTCCAGCTGAATCTCATCCATCTAAGCTTGTTGGCAGCGGGGGTTCTTATAACCTTTACTTTGATTTTGATAAGCTAGGAGAGGTCAATTTCTGATTTCCATTTTGTAATGTATTAGTTTTTCTTTGCTGTATGGTTGTGTTGAACTTGTCTCTGTGGTTTTGGTTAATGTATTTTTAATCTTTGCAACAATGTAACAAGTCACAGCCATAGTTACTGCGAACCTAAACAAAATCATTGATGTGAATTACTATCCTGTGGAAACTACCAAACGATCTAACATGCGCCACAGGCCAATAGGCATTGGAGTTCAGGGTCTTGTTGATACATTATCTTGCTTGACATGCTAATTGATTCTCAAGAAGTGGGTGGTCAAACAACAATGAATTGGTTATTTCACGATTTTGGTTTCTCTTCATTGATGTTGCCAAGCCTTCCATATGGAAATGTAGAGGAAATGAAGCTTTAATATGAAAGAGCCAACAAAATTTTGTCCAACTATTAACTATGGTATACTCTGAAATAATACTTTGGAGCTAACCCCAGTTGTATTTTCAGGCCCTTCATCCTTAGGAACCACAGTGTCAGCAAGGAGCGATGAATAATTCTGTGTTTTTGAGTTACCAGTCTGTTCACAAGGTTTGGATGACTCTCCACCCACGCACTAATTTTCACCATAGTCCGTTGTTTGTACCATTCATTAACACCACTCTTCAATGCCACAAACCTATCTTCATCAGCGAAAGTGAAATTAACTCCTTTGCACAGACCATTGAACAGGTCACTCGCTTCCTCATCAGTTCCAATGGAGCTCTAAATTATTCCCTTCTTCTTGAGCAAAGCCACGTCCTCCACAGTCTCCATCAAACTATTCATCAGAAATACATACTCTAAAATAACGGTGAATTCTTTTTCTTGGCAGATGTCCACATCCATGAGGTTCCTGAAGATCAATTCTGTAGCATCAGAAAGCCATATCACAGGGAGAAACAGAGTATTTTTCTATTCGTCGAAACGGAGGTCCTTTGCTGAGGGAACTCTCTTGTACGACTTAAACATCATTCCCCTCTTGTATAACTCTGTAGCGGAAGCCACGAGGTATTGATACTTAGACTCTTTCTTCAGTTTATGAGCTGTTGTATGACAATGAACACCATGAAGATAGCGATGGTGTCTGCCCTTTGGTACTATAATATGAATATCCCCTGCCTTTTCTCCTTCACCGGTAATCTTCGACTCCTGCAGAATGAAATCATGGAAAAATCCCAAAATGTGGTTGTATTGCTTCAGATTTTTATAACTTGGGTTCTTCCTTCAAGTTTTTCTCACGTTCATAATGCTCTGTTGGCGATTCCCCTATTTTTTGCTGCAAGAAAGGGTGAGCCAAGGCAACTATACCATCACGAATCATTCTAAGCAGCTCTATCCTTGCCTTTTCTTCTGTGCAATTGTACTTCATTTGCAATAGCCCAAGGAGGAGGAATATGGGAACCTGATTTTCAAGCAATAGTAGATCAGTTAGGATATCTAATTAACAAGAACGGACCCGGTTTCTATTAAAAATAGGATCCAGGTTCCTTTGTGATTCATCACTGAGAAGCCTGAGAGTCTCTAGAATGAAGCATTCGTTCAGAGTGAAGAGCCACGCAATGATTTCTTCCTTACAGTATGATTTTACTTCGTAGCTTGCATCCTATCATCAACTGATTTTTGCTATAAATAGTTAGTCCTAAGAAAAGCAATTTTCATTTTTCTTGCAGTTTTTTTCCATCCCTTTCAATATACTGCCAGAGTATAGCCAGCTATCGACGTAACCATTGCACCTTGTTGAGGTGCAAGTGCTAGTATTGTAGAGGGGAAATGTAAATATTCATGGGGTTTAACTTATGGGTAAGAATATTATTATTAGGTAGAAAACAAAAAAATTAAGGTGAAAATAAAATAAAAATCAATATTAAAATAACCCATGTTAATATTGATATTAAGAAATATTGGATTTAAGCAAAACAATAGGATTAATATAAAACGAAAATGGTAGTAGTGAATTAGTAAATTAGTTATATTAAAAGAATAGTGGGATGCAATGAATGCCAACATTATTTTAGTAATATTATTTTTCTAAATAAATAACATTAGTGTTAGTTGATTAAATAGCAATAAAATTTGTATTGAAATTGGCAAATAAATATTATTGTTATTATTTGGGTTAAAAATTAAAGATAAGGTATTAATGTTAGATTGAGATTTGAAAATAATAATATTATGTTGGCTAAATACTAATCCTACTATTAGCTTATCATTTTAATATTAAGAATGACATCCCTAATGTATTTGATTAAATATTAGTATTACCATTATTCAATTATTGTTAAAGGATAAAGTCATCATGATCCTTGGAGAGGTGTTATAACACATAAATTTATTTTGTGAACTTTTAGCAAAAAAAACTAAATAATAAGGCTGCCTGATGCATATAGTTTATACACCATATCTATGCATGGTTATCATTCATTAAAGGTTTATACGTTTGTAGTTTAGAAAAGAAATAAAATAAAATGGTTGTGTTGTGTCCAAGGTGTAAAATCTTGAACATGACAGTTAGATTCCCAATAAAAAAAGAGTTTGATAAACTTATACCTTGAATATTATTATAATAGAAAATCTATTTTGAATCCAAATCTATTTTCCTTGATCTGTTATTTTGTATCTTGATACCTAGAAACTTTCATCATAGAACAAATCGTTTTCATTTTTTTTCTATTAAAGATAAACCTATAAGATAATCTCTCCTATACTTTCATTTCTTCAACCTACCTTTGCATAGACTTTTACCTTGTGCTTTGTTGACTAAACTCATGACTTCAAGGAACCATACCTATCATGAGATATCATTTTTCATACATCCATACTAGCATAATTTCAACTTACAGTATCTAACAAAAATTAACCTTCCATTATTCTTTAATGGATGTTTATGGCTTGATTCAGAATATTCATTTGAAACCACCATAACGAATAATGGTAGAGGTTGTGCTGTTCATAATTTTTTTCACATTTCGAAAACCTTTTCATGGTAATTCAATGTGCACATGGGAAGAAATATTAGAACTCAAGTTCGAAAGAATCAACTTTTCAGATGAAGGATAAACTAGAAGTCAATTTGAGGTCTCTTAACTGTACCATGGAAGGATTGAAATTTAATCTTACAATTTCAAGGGTTGAGTAATATTCGTGACAGTAGATCGATTTAATCATGCCTAGTAATCGCTGGCTCTCTTTAACATGCTGATTGTGTATGTGAAAATCAATACTTGGGGCTTCCATATATTTTTGTTTTGGAGTTTTTACATCCGATTGTGTAAATCATTTTATTTTCATAACAGATCATAAAATGTGATCGAAAAAAAAATATTTGATAGAAAAATATATACATGATGAATCAAAGAAATTGCATGATTTGCCATGCGTTCCAGAGGATGGTGTAGTTGTGTAAGTCAGCTGTGGGATCGAATCATAAACAAAATTGCTGCTCCCTACCCTCTTTACCTCGACCGAAGATGTTAGTGTGCAAGATATGGGGTTGGCCCAAAGTATTTCCCAGAAATTCCATATCTATCTCGTCATGCATGTCACCCTCAGAGCTAAGTTGCATACGCACGCAAGGAGATTCATTAGGATATATCAAGTTTAGGTCCCGCAGAAGATAATGGATCGCGGATCTGCTGAAGGTAAACGAACTGGGTCGTTCTGATTTTATAAAACGAAATGGGCTGCTCGCGTTTTATTAAAAATCTAATTTTTTCCATTCGATATGATGTTGTTTACTGTCGTAGAATAATTATATTTTTTCGCTTTCTTCAGATTCCAGGCTTATCAGATCTGCTAGTGTTGTGGACAGCGCAAGCGTTAGAAGCTTTTGCAGTAGGTGAAAGCCAACTGAAGATCATAAGCGTATATTGAACTTCCATTTTCATGAGCCGAACAAGAAATCCATCGGTTGACTAAATAAAGCAGATTACTGCTGAGCTGGTGCGTTATGGCAGGGCGGAAGGCAAGGACGTGTTCTACTGGTTTCAGAATGCCACTGCAAGAGAGAAACGGAAGAAGGAACAACCGCAAACATGTAAGTAGTACTGATTACAAGGGCAGGTAGATTCTTATGAGTTTGTTATTCACATTGTTTTTTTTGACTAACCTGCCTTCTAATCAATACTACTTCATGTTTGTGGTTGTTCCTTCTTCCGTTTCTGTTGCAGTGGCATTCTGAAACCGGTAGAAAACGTTCTGGCCTTCCGCCCTGCCATTACGCTGCAGCTCAGCAGTAATCTGCTTTATTTGGTCCAAGGAAGGATTTC
This sequence comes from Sequoia sempervirens, assembly GCA_007258455.2. Lineage (NCBI taxonomy): Eukaryota > Viridiplantae > Streptophyta > Pinopsida > Cupressales > Cupressaceae > Sequoia > Sequoia sempervirens. The sequence continues at coordinate 16,898 of VDFB02134750.1, read as the reverse complement.
TAATGCTTGCGCTCTCCACAACACTAGTAGATCTGATAATGAAATGCCTGGAATCTGAAGGAAACAAAATAATAGAACTATTCTACGACAATGAACATCATATCCGCGTGAAAAACTAGATTTTTTAATAAAACGTGAACAACCCAATTCTGATTTATAAAATCAGAACGGCCCGGTTCATTTACCTCAAGCCGATCTGCGATCCATTATCTTCTGCTTGCCCTAAACTTGAAATATCCTTAGAACTGCACCCAAGGACGCTTCACTCACACAGAATGTGGTTACTTGCCCGCCGAATCTCCGGCAACAAGCTTCATAAGCATACTGAAGCTCCCAGACAAGAATTCCTCCTTTGATTGGATTAATGATCCTAAAACAAAAGGAAACATCAGTTTATTTTGTTTCATATAAGTTTACTAAACCCATCTCAGAGTATCTGATAACCATCCTTTGAACCTAATCAATCTATGCAGTGGACCCAAGCACATTGGATAAAACATCAGTCTATAATCATTCGTGGGTACTTGGAAATGAATGCAAATGTCAAGAGGATTAAATAAAATTTACCCGAGGAGGCCTGATTGAGAGAAAGCTCCAAGTCCTGACCATCACTGAATATGCTGACATTAACGGCGCCCCACATCACATCTATGTCATCATAGAAATTTGCATAAACTCTGTGGTAGAAATAGATATGAGCAGGAACAGCAGAATACAATGAAGAAGGCTGAAAGCACCCATGGCTGGGCCAACAGGATTACTGCCTAGATGAAATGTCCTTTCTCTTCGTATTCCTTTAGATCATGGGACAAAAGGACAGTTAGAGAATGACAAGAATGTGAGAAGGAATGGCCAAAGCAAAAGAATTTAAAGATCTTTAGAACCGCATAATCAGCCAGCTGTTTCGCCTGTCAGTATTGGAACTTAGCGAAGATGGGTGAGAGGGATGCAGAAAGCCAAGGTGACAACAAAAATAAGCGGACAGTAGATGCTTTCCAAATTCCCATTTTTTTTGGGTATCAAAGCATTTTCTCTGGAAGAGAAACTGAATGCATCGCCAATCTGGTGAACAGGGACACAATAAATTCCAACGCAGACGCTTCATATCCTCTCCAACCACCTGTCTACAGCACCGTTTAGTATAGAAGATAAAATTTTTACCAATGACATCCATTCTGTTATATTGAAATTTACAGAATTAATGCAAGTGATATCCGCTGGATTACAATTTACAAGACAATTGTTAGTGCTGTTTTCTTTTTCATGCTCCGGAAACAAGGGATTCTTTGGCTGTCTCTAATATTGAAGACCTTGATTTGATTGTCTCTAATCTTGAAAACTTAAAAAAAGAAAATGAATGGTATACATACTAGCATATATATATATTATTTTAATAATATATATATAAAATACGTCGAGAGATATTCTTCTGGAGGCGTCTCTTCAATTTTTATAATAAAAAATTGATTAAAAAATAGGCGCCTCGAGAAAGATATCTCTCAGCGTATTTTATATGCATTATTAAAATAATATATATATATATATATATATATATATATATATATATATATATATAGTATATATATATATATATATATATATATATATATATATGCTAGTAAAGGTGGGCGACGCAAAGATGTAATATCTTCTAATAAATTTTTAATTTTTATATATTTTATTATAAAATTATTATAATAATTAATATGTCATAATATGATATATCATGACAGGCAGGCCAGAACCAGGCCAGGACTGTACCCGGCCTAGCCAGGCCAGGATCAGGCCCAGGCCAGGCCACCACAATACCGCTAGACAGGATCAGGCCAGTTGTGGCCAGGTCAGACCAAAGAAGAAATAGACTAGGCCAGGCCTAACCAGGCCAGGGGTCAGACTGTGCCAGGGTCAGCAATTTCTCAGTACTAGGCCAGTGACATGACTAGGCCAAGAAAAGGCCAGGCCAGGGCCAGGATCAGGCCAGGTCATTAATCCCTTGGCTTCAGGCCAGGCCAGGGCCTAACCAGGCTAGACTGCCATCAGACTGGTGACTGCACTCAGGCCTAGGCCAAGACTAAGGACAGGGCCCATGATCAGGCCAGGCCAGACTAGGCCAGGCCTAGGGCCAGGAGCCAGGCCAGGGCCAGACTAGGCCAGCATAGCCAGGCTAGACTGTGATCAGGCTCTAGGCCACATCAGCACAAAGGCCAGGACATGATTAGGCTAGGGCCAGGGTTAGATCACGCTAGGTTGTATTCAGGCTGGGGCTAGGCTAGGCTATGATTAGGCTAGCATTGGGGATTAGGGTTAGGGTTAGGGTTAGGATTAGGGTTAGGGTTTAATTAGGTTAGGATTGTGATTAGGTTTAGGGTGAGGATTATGATTAGGGTTAGGGTTAGGTTTAGGGTTAGGGCTAAGATTAGGGCTAGGATTAGGATTAGGGTTAGGGTTATGATTGGGGTTAGGGTTAGGATTAGGGTTAGGTTTATTTATTACTCTATCCTTTCTTTGACTCTCTATATCTCAACCCCTATATCTTTCCCAAGTTGTATCTATCTCTCCATCTCTCCTTTATATCGCTATCTCTGCCTCTTTCTATCTCTATCTCTCCTTCTCCCCCCTTCCTCCCTATCACTCCTTTCTATATTAAACCCTAATTAAACCCTAACCCTAATGCTAATTAATCCTCAACACTAACACTAACTCCGGCGCCCACCCTAATCTTAACTTAGAACACCTAACCCTAAGCCTATTCATAATAAAATCCAATCCTAATTTTATCCCTAATTGAACACAAACCCTAATCCCAACTATAACTCTAAGATTTATCTCTGAACACTAACCCTAACCTAATTGAAATTCAACCATAATTGAACCTGAACCCTAATCCTAACTAGACTCTAACCCTAATTGAATAAAAACCATAACCAAAGCTGTAATTGTAACCTTGATTCAACCCTCATCACCCTAGCCTTAACTCCAAGCTTTATCTTAGAATTTTAATTGAGCCCTAACCATAATTAAATCCTAACCAATATGATAAAGTTAAGTGAATTTAATTTTCAACTTAAATCAATTTTAATAATACTAAATATATAAATAATAATAAATCTATATAAATTATTTATTAATTATATGATAAAGTTAAGTGTGAATTTAATTTTCAATTACATTATTTTTTAAAGATAGATATGCTAGTTTTTAATATATTAATTTTAAAAATGATTTTTTATGCGTAACAATAAAATTATTAATTTTCTTTGTATTTAATTTTGCTATTTTAAATTGATTTTAGATATGTAGTTATTATGATTTTGGTTTTATTTTACATTAAATTATATATTTTAATAGGTATGTTTGTTTACAATAAAATCTTTAATAGATCCTTTCATTTATAATATTTCTACATACACACACATATATAAATTTTGAATAAAATAGAATACGAATGATTCTTCCTTTTTTGAAATGCTTTTATTTTTTAAAAAAGAATTCAATATTTTTTATGTTTTAAATAGATTAATTTAGAAACATTTTTATATGAATAGAAAATTTAGGATATTACCTTTTTATTTAATATTATAATATTTTACTTTATATAAATTAATTTAGAATTTGAAAAATAACAATTTTTTTCATTGTTTCATAATTTTGTTTTAGAAAAATCATTTTCCAATTACATCAAAGAATATTTTTTCTTTTTTCAAGATTTTCAATATTTTATAATTTTAAGTATATTAATTTAGAAGCTTAAGTAAATTTAGAAAATTTCTTTTATACTTAATTTGCTAACTTAATTTTCTAAATTTTAGAAACTTCCTTTTTATATGTAATAATTTCGAATGTAATTTTTAATTTTAAGCATATTAATTTAGAAACTTACTTTTATATGAAATAAAAAATTTAGAATATTTCTTTTGGAGAGTGTGTTTGAATGTGATGAATTATAAACTGCATGATCATTTTTAAAGAGATACATGTTTTTATTAAATAATACTATATCTTATTTTGATAATTAAATCTAAACCTTTTTTAAAGTAATATTATTCAACACAATATGCAGTTGTGCAATCCATGAAACCTATTCAATATTACATAGTTCAATATCTTCTTTGGTCTACAAAGTTTAAATAAATTAAGCAATATAAAGGGCTATTCTAGCATACAATTTTCTTATAACTTGTACATCGTTTCATCCATTCCAAGAATATTGAATGGAATGAATTTCATGACCCTTAGTCAAGCATGTTAAAAAGTGACCAAACTATGCAATGAACATTATAACTGCATAGCCGAAAGTATATGGTTTTCAAAAAAATATATTAAAGAGCTTTGTTGGAAATCATCTGAGAGATTCAAATTTATTAGGGATTGGGGATTCACCACGCTGCTCATATGATCATAACTACAATATTTTAGACAAAAAATTACACAAAAAGCAATTAATGGCTTCAAGTACATATTGAATCAAGACAATACTGAGTGACAAAATTTTAAAAAGATGAACAGGCTGGATTAGTTCCTTGTATTAGTTTCTCAAATCTTCCATGTGACATTTGATAGGCTCCACCGCCTTTTCATTTATTTTTTTAGGCCTTATGTTTCTTTTAATATTTAAGTCTTAGTGACTTTGCAGCCATTGAAATTCATTACAATTGAAAACTTTCCGTTGTCTCTCCTTATCCAATGAAAATATTCTTTATGGCTTATCTTTTAAGAGAAAATTAGAAACAGAAAAAAAATACAAACATCACATGGGAGTCCTAAGTTAGTTAAGTTTAAAACTAAACTTTAGGAGAGATTCGTGGGAGTAGAAAAGGTAAAAAAAAATGGTCCCTTAAGTTTATCTTCAAGTAAACTAATTCTTCTCCCTAGAAAGGGGGATATAGTTAAATAAACAAAAGAAGAAAACTCAGATTCTATAATAAATATAAAAAGGGCTCCACCAAATTATTAGTAATTCCATTAATTAAATTAGCAAACTATCAACATGATTAGTGGAGTAATAAGGTGCTAGTATTTATTATTAATTAATTAGCCATCAATTTCTTATTTTATTTAGTAGGGTATAACTAAAAGAGTAATTATAAGAATGGTGATTAAATTACTAATGGATTCATTAAGTATTTTAGTAAATATTATTTCTTTTAGTTTAGTTATTAATGATGATTCTATTAATCATCTAAAATATATATATATATAGTAAAAAAAAATGATAGTGGGTTTTTCCTTCTTGCAAAATTGGCCAAAATCACTTGTAAGGTCTTAATAGTTTTTTTTTTAGCGCAATATTGGTATTAATATCTTGGGATATTAATAATTAGCCGATAGGCTATTATAGGTGAGAATTCAACAGGAAAAGTCTCATGTCTGATGCCGACAGAGACTATTCCGATTGGATTCTCACCTGAGACATCCCATCGGCCGATTAGGAAACTTGGTGAGATCCGACAGTAGAATTTATTAGCTGATAGGGTAGGGAAATCCCATTGAAATTGTTTTAAGTGGTTCTCGAGGCAATTAGATCCTAAATGATTCAGTCGGCAACGAAGATCACATCTAAAGCATAATTTTCACTGATGTCATTAAGGCCTGCGTATCAAACACTCTCAACCCCTCTTCTGACAGTAGGGAAGACCTCCATGCTAGGCTGCAAATCTTTAGAGAAAGCATTAAAAACAAAGGATGGTCGCCCATCCCCATTATGAAGTTGGTGAGATCGGACGGCAGCATTGATTATTCGCTCTTTAAGCAGGGTGGCTTACATGGCAAGAAAAGAACTTTCTTAGACACCTACCTAGGAAAGAAGCTCTGGAACAGGGTATTGGCATCCATCAAATCGTCAAGGACGTCTGTTCTATGTCCTGCAAAACGAAAAGTAGAGTTTCTCAAATGGTATTTTTTTTTAGTGAGAAAGAAAACCTGAGGGGTAAGGTAGAGATGCCTTCATCCTCCTTATGCTCATCCACTGTAGAGACGCCTTCATCGTCCTTATGCTCATCCACTGTAGAGACGTATTTTTTTTGAGTGAGAAAGAAAACCTGAGGGGTAAGGTAGAGACGCCTTCATCCTCCTTATGCTCATCCACTGTCATCTCTCACATCGTGTTTAGAATTTATACTCTTTGTTCACACAATTTTTGCTCTGCATACTATTTGATGACACATAGGTGGTTTACACATGCTTCTCCAACTCTCTTTAATGTTGGATCCCCAAGGCCCCAGGTATGTGCCTCCTGTGCCTACGATTTTTGTACATTTTCTATTTTGAATTGGTATTTTGAAATGCTTCTAGCAGTAGCACATTGTAACTTCTTTTGAATTAGTTGTTATGAAATAGGGTTTACCTGAATATTTTATGCATCAAACGGCTTGAGTTGTTTTTGATTGCAACTAAGATCTTTGGAACTTTGAATTGATCCTTGTTTGAAATAACAATTATTTTTGGGAAACATTTTTGCTTGACATACCTAATTTTGGGAAACATTCTAGACATTCAAGGTTGAACTTGAAGCATTATGGTTTAATTTATACTGTTTAAAGAGGCGAGTCCCTTTTCTTTTCCACCCTTCTGTTATGTTATAGTGGTTCACTTAATGTTTTGGCTTTGGGCAGTCGAGTAGCTGCTTCCTTCTCTGCTCGATACCCTCAAGGAATGTCTTGTAAGTAGCAAATTGACTGGGGGTATTGGAGTTTCTGTTCATAACATTCTGCAACAAATAGCTTCATTAGGGGAACAAATGGCACATCAAATGGTATTGTTCCGATGCTGCGTGTGTTTAATGATATTGCTCCCTATGTAGACCAGGGAGGAGGCAAGAGAAAGGGTAATGCTTGTAGTTCTTTTTTACATGGTAGTGCTAATTTTATAGAACTCCTTGATATTATTTTTGAGGTATATTTTGACTGTTCTCGTAGTCTCCATCATCAAATCTTTGAGCATAGCTTAAGGCATCATAACCAAATCTTTGTACTTCCATTGGCTAAATCATTCTCCTTACTTCTGCTCTAATCTTTCAGAAAAGATGCCTCCAACTAATTCTGCAACACCCCACCAATGCTTCATCATCCTCCATCATAAGACCTCTGGACAAACTAGCCTTATTTGCAATAATCCACTCCCTTCCCCATTGCCAAAACTTTCTATGCATGACCAATGCGCTCTTCTTTGTATATATGGATTCTCCACAGTCAGATTCATCATCGATATGATGATATTCATCTGCCCTGAGACAATATCCCATGATCCAAGGGCTCCTCTTTACTTGCCTACACTTTAGCATACTGCTTCTCCTATATTTCTCTATGCTTTTGAAGACCCAGATTCATTTTGTAGACATGATGCCACACACAGACCATTCATAAATGCTCTTTCCATCCAATGCTCTGATTAATGCTTGCGCCAAAGAATTATTGTGCCAGACAGACACTCAACCAGAAGAGAGGAAAGATGACATGTCCCTACAAAATAGTCAGAGGAATCTTAAAGAGTACTTTTTCACATGTTTCTCAACAGTCTTCAATAGAAATTTGGATCAACATCACTAGAAGTAAACATGCTACCAACAACTACATTAATAATATGCAGGTAGACTTTATAAAATACATTACGCAGGTATAATTTATAAAATATTGGCTATCAGCCTTACAATAGAATGGAAGGTATTGTGGTTGTCATATAAAGGGACGAGCCTTGGTGGGAGTCTAAGAAGTAGCTTGTGTCTTACAAGAACCTGGCCAATGATATAATCTTGATGACTATATCTAAGACTGTATGATTAATACACAAGTAATTTCCACCTTAATTTTTTTTAAATGAGAGTCTAATGATCAAACCTTTCAAAGCAGAACTTTCGGTGACTAGAGGTGCACTGGCTAAAGGACACGTTTCATCCTTCGATGCATCTCCAAGTAAATACTTCTTTGCCAAATACAATCAATACCGCATTTCTTGAAAATGCTCATCAACTCGCTGGAGGTAAGTTTTGTTACCAGTTTATTATTCTTTAGTTTTAAAATTTTTAGATTACAAGATGCCTTCATTACTGTTAAGGGATAATGGCTTAGTGTAAATCTAATCAACATTTAAAAGGTTTTGTGTGGTTGTTGTGTATGCTGTATCTTGTGTTTTTTTTGCATTTCAAATTTCTGAAAGAATATGCAAGGTAGACTTTATAAAATGCATTACGCAGGCAGACTTTATAAAATATTGGCTATCAGCCTTATTATACAATGGAATGTATTGTGAGCCTTGATGTGAGTCTAAGAAGTAACCTGTGTCTTAAAAGAATCTGGTCAATGATATAATCTCGATGACTATTATTTAGGGTGGTTTAACTTTATTTATTTTTTGTCTTTAAGAAACCTGACAATATGAATCTGATAAGTAGGAGGAATTCTCTGCAGTCTGTCAAGTCTTATATTAATATCAAGATTCAATTTTATAGTCTACGAATCAAACTCATTGACCCATATTTCATGAGTAGTAGGTGGAATGGACCTATTTTTTATGGGAATGAATGGTGCACTTAGCATTCATTGCATCTAGGTGATACACATGGGTGAAGTATTGGAACTTCCCAGAAGGTCATCCATTTAAATACTACTTTGACTCAAGTATACTTAATCACCTATATGCAATGAATGCTAAATGAACTATTCCTTAATGAAGATGATTTCGATAATTTGTGATATTCCATAATCTTCCATGTTAAAAACAAAACTGAAGGAATAAGATGGGCTTTACATCTACACAATATTCAAAATGTCTGTTGATGAGGAATTTTGTTCATTTATGCATCTGTTATGATTTCTACATATCACGATGAATTGAAAAATACACCTTAGGTATGACAAATCTCTGAAGGGGTTGTTGTTGATAGCATCTTAAATATGTTCAGAACTGTAATGATATGAGGCCCAGTGAGAGTTTACACAGTAATTTTTACTTCAAAAAACTAATGATACATGAACCTATTTAGGTTTTTTCTTGTTTTTTTTTGGAAGTGTGCACTTGAACTCTATATGAACCTCAGATCCATATAAGTTTGATAGGAATCTATAAAAATAGCCACATACTGCTCGATGCTATCCAACAATTTTAGTTCATTTTAGCTCATTTCAATTTCTCCTATAGAATTAACGCTCTATCAATTTCTTCCGCCTTTGTAAATAAGTGCATCCTTATAATTTGATGCTTTTCTTGATTTTACAGAACTCCTTAATACTATTTTTGAGGTATATTTTGATATTTCACTTGAGGTACACCTTGGTGTTGAAAAATTTCTTGATATTGCGGATATTGGAAGTGTTGTTGTTGTGGATATTGAGGTGTTTGTGGAATAATGTCCATTGGTTGTGGATATGTAATGTTCTGACGTTGCGCATGACATTGGTGATATGTTAGATTTTGATTTCATTTAATTTCCTCAAGATCTCTCTCAATTTTATCTAGGGAAATTTGAAGTTTTGGATTCATTTCTTGATGGTAATTTTGAAATCCCTGATGTTGTTGCCCTATTTGATGTTGTGACCCTTGATAAGAGTAATTTGGGAAATAGATCAACATGTTTTGGGGATGTTTTGATACTCAATACCCTATCATAAGGTCACTCGGTTTATATTTCCAATAGGGTCATACCTATGGCCATGCGAGAGGTAGTAATATGGGTCTTTTGACTGCTATGTTTGCTTTTTCTTCCTCTTCATTTAAGATGATTGATGTGGTGAGAAACTAACGGGGTGTTTCATTTTGCTTAAATATAAAGTTTCTCAAACTTCTTATGATGTCAGTTTGTGCACCTTCAATGTGTGTGAGACTAGGTTGAATAATTGGTGCTACAAGGCTTGGTTGTTGAACTAGAGTTTTTGGTAGCCAAATGGTCATAAAGTGTAAATGGTAACAAAGAGGCAGCTGATATGAAATATAACCTATTATGTTTTGGTTTTTAAATTAAATTGGCAAGCCGCCCAATCTGATAACAATATTCCTGCAGGTGCCTTTGTTGTATACTTGGAGCCATGGCATGCTATTGTCTTTGACTCTCTTGATTTGAGAAAGAACCATGTGAAGGTAATTTTACTTTTGTTTGCGAGATTAAGTAATTGACAGTAATTAGGAAAAACTTGTTAAAATTGTTGTTTGACATTTTAGGGTCTCACGAAATCAATTTGGGCCTTCTTACAGGAAGAGAGCAGAGCTATTGTTTTTTGTTCTATGAGCTCTGGGTTGCAGATCTCTTTATGAAGAGGGTCCAAGACAATGCTACCTGGTCATTGTTTTGTCCAAATGAATCTCCTGGACTAGCAAATTGCTGGGGTGAAGAGTTTGAAAACTGTACCTGACATATGAGTAGCAAGTAAAGCCTTTGTTTCCCTCTACTTAATTTATTTGTTTCGGTGAATCTATTCTTGGAATGCATTGTGGCTCAAAGATTGGATAATTGGATCAGGGAAAGGCAAAGAAAGTCGTGCAAGCCCACAAGCTGTGGTTTGCAATTCTGGAAGCTCAGATAGAAATAGAAAACACTTACCTTCTATTCAAGGTAAGTTAATATTTTCTTGAGGAATTTAGCTAATTTTTAAATTGCATTTTCATTGTTTGTTTGAAGAACTAATCCTATTTTGGGCTTCAGGATCACTGCAATAGAAAGAGAAATCAACAGAATCTTGGAGCAAAAAAGTCCTCAAACCTTTGCACTGATATTATCAAGTACACTAGCCCAACAGAAACTACAGTCTGTAATTTGGCATTGCTTGCTCTACCAAGTTTTGTAAGAGAAAAGGTGAGTTGAATGATAATAGCTTCTTCTCACTGCATTGAATATTTCACAATGGGACTTCTAACTAATTTGGGAGCCATTTCTTGCAGGGGGTTCCAGCTGAATCTCATCCATCTAAGCTTGTTGGCAGCGGGGGTTCTTATAACCTTTACTTTGATTTTGATAAGCTAGGAGAGGTCAATTTCTGATTTCCATTTTGTAATGTATTAGTTTTTCTTTGCTGTATGGTTGTGTTGAACTTGTCTCTGTGGTTTTGGTTAATGTATTTTTAATCTTTGCAACAATGTAACAAGTCACAGCCATAGTTACTGCGAACCTAAACAAAATCATTGATGTGAATTACTATCCTGTGGAAACTACCAAACGATCTAACATGCGCCACAGGCCAATAGGCATTGGAGTTCAGGGTCTTGTTGATACATTATCTTGCTTGACATGCTAATTGATTCTCAAGAAGTGGGTGGTCAAACAACAATGAATTGGTTATTTCACGATTTTGGTTTCTCTTCATTGATGTTGCCAAGCCTTCCATATGGAAATGTAGAGGAAATGAAGCTTTAATATGAAAGAGCCAACAAAATTTTGTCCAACTATTAACTATGGTATACTCTGAAATAATACTTTGGAGCTAACCCCAGTTGTATTTTCAGGCCCTTCATCCTTAGGAACCACAGTGTCAGCAAGGAGCGATGAATAATTCTGTGTTTTTGAGTTACCAGTCTGTTCACAAGGTTTGGATGACTCTCCACCCACGCACTAATTTTCACCATAGTCCGTTGTTTGTACCATTCATTAACACCACTCTTCAATGCCACAAACCTATCTTCATCAGCGAAAGTGAAATTAACTCCTTTGCACAGACCATTGAACAGGTCACTCGCTTCCTCATCAGTTCCAATGGAGCTCTAAATTATTCCCTTCTTCTTGAGCAAAGCCACGTCCTCCACAGTCTCCATCAAACTATTCATCAGAAATACATACTCTAAAATAACGGTGAATTCTTTTTCTTGGCAGATGTCCACATCCATGAGGTTCCTGAAGATCAATTCTGTAGCATCAGAAAGCCATATCACAGGGAGAAACAGAGTATTTTTCTATTCGTCGAAACGGAGGTCCTTTGCTGAGGGAACTCCCTTGTACGACTTAAACATCATTCCCCTCTTGTATAACTCTGTAGCGGAAGCCACGAGGTATTGATACTTAGACTCTTTCTTCAGTTTATGAGCTGTTGTATGACAATGAAGACCACGAAGATAACGATGGTGTCTGCCCTCTGGTACTGTAATATGAATATCCCCTGCCTTTTCTCCTTCACCGGTAATCTTCGACTCCTGCAGAATGAAATCATGGAAAAATCCCAAAATGTGGTTGTATTGCTTCAGATTTTTATAACTTGGGTTCTTCCTTCAAGTTTTTCTCGCGTTCATAATGCTCTGTTGGCGATTCCCCTCTTTTTTGCTGCAAGAAAGGGTGAGCCAAGGCAACTATACCATCACGAATCATTCTAAGCAGCTCTATCCTTGCCTTTTCTTCTGTGCAATTGTACTTCATTTGCAATAGCCCAAGGAGGAGGACTATGGGAACCTGATTTTCAAGCAATAGTAGATCAGTTAGGATATCTAATTGACAAGAACGGACCCGGTTTCTATTAAAAACAGGATCCAGGTTCCTTTGTGATTCATCACTGAGAAGCCTGAGAGTCTCTAGAATGAAGCATCCGTTCAGAGTGAAGAGCCACGCAATGATTTCTTCCTTACAGTCTGATTTTACTTCGTAGCTTGCATCCTATCATCAACTGACTTTTGCTATAAATAGTTAGTCCTAAGAAAAGCAATTTTCATTTTTCTTGCAGTTTTTTTCCATCCCTTTCAATATACTGCCAGAGTATATCCAGCTATCGGCGTAACCATTGCACCTTGTTGAGGTGCAAGCGCTAGTATTGTAGAGGGGAAATGTAAATATTCATGGGGTTTAACTTATGGGTAAGAATATTATTATTAGGTAGAAAACAAAAAAATTAAGGTGAAAATAAAATAAAAATCAATATTAAAATAACCCATGTTAATATTGGTATTAAGAAATATTGGATTTAAGTAAAACAATAGTATTAATATAAAACGAAAATGGTAGTAGTGAATTAGTAAATTAGTTATATTAAAAGAATAGTGGGATGCAATGAATGCCAACATTATTTTAGTAATATTATTTTTCTAAATAAATAACATTAGTGTTAGTTGATTAAATAGCAATAAAATTTGTATTGAAATTGGCAAATAAATATTATTGTTATTATTTGGGTTAAAAATTAAAGATAAGGTATTAATGTTAGATTGAGATTTGAAAATAATAATATTATGTTGGCTAAATACTAATCCTACTATTAGCTTATCATTTTAATATTAAGAATGACATCCCTAATGTATTTGATTAAATATTAGTATTACCATTATTCAATTATTGTTAAAGGATAAAGTCATCATGATCCTTGGAGAGGTGTTATAACACATAAATTTATTTTGTGAACTTTTAGCAAAAAAAACTAAATAATAAGGCTGCCTGATGCATATAGTTTATACACCATATCTATGCATGGTTATCATTCATTAAAGGTTTATACGTTTGTAGTTTAGAAAAGAAATAAAATAAAATGGTTGTGTTGTGTCCAAGGTGTAAAATCTTGAACATGACAGTTAGATTCCCAATAAAAAAAGAGTTTGATAAACTTATACCTTGAATATTATTATAATAGAAAATCTATTTTGAATCCAAATCTATTTTCCTTGATCTGTTATTTTGTATCTTGATACCTAGAAACTTTCATCATAGAACAAATCGTTTTCATTTTTTTTCTATTAAAGATAAACCTATAAGATAATCTCTCCTATACTTTCATTTCTTCAACCTACCTTTGCATAGACTTTTACCTTGTGCTTTGTTGACTAAACTCATGACTTCAAGGAACCATACCTATCATGAGATATCATTTTTCATACATCCATACTAGCATAATTTCAACTTACAGTATCTAACAAAAATTAACCTTCCATTATTCTTTAATGGATGTTTATGGCTTGATTCAGAATATTCATTTGAAACCACCATAACGAATAATGGTAGAGGTTGTGCTGTTCATAATTTTTTTCACATTTCGAAAACCTTTTCATGGTAATTCAATGTGCACATGGGAAGAAATATTAGAACTCAAGTTCGAAAGAATCAACTTTTCAGATGAAGGATAAACTAGAAGTCAATTTGAGGTCTCTTAACTGTACCATGGAAGGATTGAAATTTAATCTTACAATTTCAAGGGTTGAGTAATATTCGTGACAGTAGATCGATTTAATCATGCCTAGTAATCGCTGGCTCTCTTTAACATGCTGATTGTGTATGTGAAAATCAATACTTGGGGCTTCCATATATTTTTGTTTTGGAGTTTTTACATCCGATTGTGTAAATCATTTTATTTTCATAACAGATCATAAAATGTGATCGAAAAAAAAATATTTGATAGAAAAATATATACATGATGAATCAAAGAAATTGCATGATTTGCCATGCGTTCCAGAGGATGGTGTAGTTGTGTAAGTCAGCTGTGGGATCGAATCATAAACAAAATTGCTGCTCCCTACCCTCTTTACCTCGACCGAAGATGTTAATGTGCAAGATATGGGGTTGGCCCAAAGTATTTCCCAGAAATTCCATATCTATCTCGTCATGCATGTCACCCTCAGAGCTAAGTTGCATACGCACGCAAGGAGATTCATTAGGATATATCAAGTTTAGGTCCCGCAGAAGATAATGGATCGCGGATCTGCTGAAGGTAAACGAACTGGGTCGTTCTGATTTTATAAAACGAAATGGGCTGCTCGCGTTTTATTAAAAATCTAATTTTTTCCATTCGATATGATGTTGTTTACTGTCGTAGAATAATTATATTTTTTCGCTTTCTTCAGATTCCAGGCTTATCAGATCTGCTAGTGTTGTGGACAGCGCAAGCGTTAGAAGCTTTTGCAGTAGGTGAAAGCCAACTGAAGATCATAAGCGTATATTGAACTTCCATTTTCATGAGCCGAACAAGAAATCCATCGGTTGACTAAATAAAGCAGATTACTGCTGAGCTGGTGCGTTATGGCAGGGCGGAAGGCAAGGACGTGTTCTACTGGTTTCAGAATGCCACTGCAAGAGAGAAACGGAAGAAGGAACAACCGCAAACATGTAAGTAGTACTGATTACAAGGGCAGGTAGATTCTTATGAGTTTGTTATTCACATTGTTTTTTTTGACTAACCTGCCTTCTAATCAATACTACTTCATGTTTGTGGTTGTTCCTTCTTCCGTTTCTGTTGCAGTGGCATTCTGAAACCGGTAGAAAACGTTCTGGCCTTCCGCCCTGCCATTACGCTGCAGCTCAGCAGTAATCTGCTTTATTTGGTCCAAGGAAGGATTTCTAATGCTTGCGCTCTCCACAACACTAGTAGATCTGATAATGAAATGCCTGGAATCTGAAGGAAACAAAATAATAGAACTATTCTACGACAATGAACATCATATCCGCGTGAAAAACTAGATTTTTTAATAAAACGTGAACAACCCAATTCTGATTTATAAAATCAGAACGGCCCGGTTCATTTACCTCAAGCCGATCTGCGATCCATTATCTTCTGCTTGCCCTAAACTTGAAATATCCTTAGAACTGCACCCAAGGACGCTTCACTCACACAGAATGTGGTTACTTGCCCGCCGAATCTCCGGCAACAAGCTTCATAAGCATACTGAAGCTCCCAGACAAGAATTCCTCCTTTGATTGGATTAATGATCCTAAAACAAAAGGAAACATCAGTTTATTTTGTTTCATATAAGTTTACTAAACCCATCTCAGAGTATCTGATAACCATCCTTTGAACCTAATCAATCTATGCAGTGGACCCAAGCACATTGGATAAAACATCAGTCTATAATCATTCGTGGGTACTTGGAAATGAATGCAAATGTCAAGAGGATTAAATAAAATTTACCCGAGGAGGCCTGATTGAGAGAAAGCTCCAAGTCCTGACCATCACTGAATATGCTGACATTAACGGCGCCCCACATCACATCTATGTCATCATAGAAATTTGCATAAACTCTGTGGTAGAAATAGATATGAGCAGGAACAGCAGAATACAATGAAGAAGGCTGAAAGCACCCATGGCTGGGCCAACAGGATTACTGCCTAGATGAAATGTCCTTTCTCTTCGTATTCCTTTAGATCATGGGACAAAAGGACAGTTAGAGAATGACAAGAATGTGAGAAGGAATGGCCAAAGCAAAAGAATTTAAAGATCTTTAGAACCGCATAATCAGCCAGCTGTTTCGCCTGTCAGTATTGGAACTTAGCGAAGATGGGTGAGAGGGATGCAGAAAGCCAAGGTGACAACAAAAATAAGCGGACAGTAGATGCTTTCCAAATTCCCATTTTTTTTGGGTATCAAAGCATTTTCTCTGGAAGAGAAACTGAATGCATCGCCAATCTGGTGAACAGGGACACAATAAATTCCAACGCAGACGCTTCATATCCTCTCCAACCACCTGTCTACAGCACCGTTTAGTATAGAAGATAAAATTTTTACCAATGACATCCATTCTGTTATATTGAAATTTACAGAATTAATGCAAGTGATATCCGCTGGATTACAATTTACAAGACAATTGTTAGTGCTGTTTTCTTTTTCATGCTCCGGAAACAAGGGATTCTTTGGCTGTCTCTAATATTGAAGACCTTGATTTGATTGTCTCTAATCTTGAAAACTTAAAAAAAGAAAATGAATGGTATACATACTATATATATATATATTATTTTAATAATATATATATAAAATACGTCGAGAGATATTCTTCTGGAGGCGTCTCTTCAATTTTTATAATAAAAAATTGATTAAAAAATAGGCGCCTCGAGAAAGATATCTCTCAGCGTATTTTATATGCATTATTAAAATATATATATATATATATATATGCTAGTAGCAGGGGCGACGCAACATGTAATATCTTAAATAATTTTTTTTTTATAATTTTTTATATATTTTATTATAAAATTATTATAATAATTAATATGTCATAATATGATAGTTAATATGATTAGG